>PVJL010012690.1:0-35848 GCA_004026885.1 Lyroderma lyra | reverse complement strand
ATTTGACCCAGCAATCCCCCTTCTGGGGATCTACCCAAAGAACTTGAAAACCTTTGTCCGCAAAGACTTATGTACCCCAATGTTCATTGCAGCACTGTTTACAGTGGCCAAAACATGGAAACAACCAAAGGTCCCTGCGACAGATGACTGGATAAAGAAGCTGTGGTACATATACACAATGGAATATTACTCAGCTGTAGGAAAAGATGAAATATTGCCATTTGCAACAAAATGGATGAACCTGGAGATCATCATGCTAAGTGAAATAAGCCAGACAGAAAAAACAAAGAACTGCATGATTTCACTCATATGCGGAATATAAAACTGAAAGCAAGGAAAAAAAGAAATGAAGAAACAAATAACCCATGGACACAATCGATAGTTTAATGTTTATTTGGGGACGAGTGGGTTAGGGAGGGGAGAAAGGGGAGGTGGTGGGAGAGGAGGAGGGGAAGCTAAATATAAGGTGATGGAAAGAGAAGTCACATTAGGTGGTGAACTTATTATACATCAAGTTGACAATGCACTGTAGAATTATATGCCTGAAACCTATGTAATCCTTGCTAACAGATGTCACCCCAATAAGTCTAATAATAAAAATGAATTAAAAAAAAAATAAAAAAAGAAATAAAAAATAAAAAAGAT
Organism: Lyroderma lyra; assembly: GCA_004026885.1. Classification (NCBI taxonomy): domain Eukaryota; kingdom Metazoa; phylum Chordata; class Mammalia; order Chiroptera; family Megadermatidae; genus Lyroderma; species Lyroderma lyra. Next base: position 35,203 of record PVJL010012690.1, on the reverse strand, counting down.
AATGAGACAAAGATGGACATTTCATAGTGATAAAAGGGAAAATACAACAATAAGAAGATGACACTAATTAATATCTATGCGTCCAATGAGTAATCACCAAAATATACAAAGCAACTACTAACAGATCTGAAAGGAGAAAAATGACGAAAATACAATCATTGTAGGACACCTAGACACCCCCTTAGCAGCCATGGACAGATCATCCCAACAGAAAATAAATAGGGAAATATCAGCTTTAAATGACAAATTATAGCAATTGGACATAAATGACATTTACAGAAAACTTCATCCGACAATAAAAGAGTATATCATCTTTTCTAGTACACGTGGAATATTCTCAAGGATAGACCATATGCTGAGACACAAACTAGCCTCAGCAAATTCAAGAAGATTGAAATCAAACCAATGTTTTCTCAGACCACAAAGCTTTGAAATTGGATATCAAATACAAAAATAAATCACATATACACAAAGATTAAACAACATTTTATTAATAAACAAATGGATCAGGAAGACGACAAAATGGAGGCATGAGAGGAACCTCTGAAAAATCTCCTGAGATTACAACTAATAAAACGCTAATAGCTAAACCATGGACCCTATACACAATGCACAACCACAGCTAAGAAACCCACTCATCACATTAAGGTACCTACAGGAGGGCAAAGGGTTAAATAAAAATGAAATAAAAGGGGAAGTATGGGGACACAGTTGCAAGGGTCCTGCTTGGAATTCTACCGCTGGAAGAAGGAAGAGGAAGAAGGTGGCGGCAGAGCACTCCAGGCATCACTCGGTCCATGGGACAGAGGAAAGGAGGCCCACAGGTGGGGCGTGAGATACTGCAACCACCTCACTTTGGCCCCAGGAGGTGCAGACCATTCCGCAAAATGCAGTGGCCTAACCGCACTCCAGTTCCCAGAGGACTGGGAGTGATTGGGTGGTGAAGAGCTGCAGTGCAAATGGTCCAACTAGAAAAGAGAAGGAGAGAGGGGGCTTTGCACATGTTTCTCAGCCCACAACCAGCATGGTTTGAAAGACCAACATACAGGACTGACCCCCAAGGCTCAGGGCAGAGTCTCGGGCAGAGTCTCACACAAAGCAAATTGGCAACAAAAAGGCACAATCACACCCAAACTACCTGCACAATCTCTGGAGCCACAGGAAAATAACAGAGCCACAAATGCCTCTCCCTGACAGACCTCTGTCCACCCAGTATGAGCAGCAAACACCAAAGAATTTGTAATAACAAGAAAAAAGAGAGATTGCAAAAGTTAAAGAGATGGGGACAGATGACCCATCAGAAACAGAGTTCTAAGCAATGATTATAAAAATGCTTAAGGAACTGAATGATAATTTTGACAGAGAGATGACAAGCAGCAAAGATTGACATACCATTATAAAGGACCACAGAGAGATAATGACTACATTAACTGAAATGAAGGACAGAATAAAAGTCATTGGACTGGATAAAATATAAGAGCAAACCCATAATTTGCAGGAAAAGCCAACAGAAAACACCCAGCCAGAGCAATTAGATAATAATAATTTTCCAAAAATCATGAATGGGTTGAGATTCCTCTAAGATTCTATCAAATGAAAAAATAGAATAATAGGGGTGCCCAGAAGGGACAGAGGAAAAGCAAAAAATCAAGAAATTATTTGAAGAAATAATGATTGAAAAATTTTCTTAACCTGGCAAAGGAAATAGACATACAAGTCCAAGATGCAAACAGAATTCCAAAGATGATCCCAAAGAGGAATACATGAGACACATTATAATTAAAATGGCAAAAGTTAAAGAAAAAGAGAAAATTCCAAAAACAGCAAGAGAAATGTAAGTAGTAACTTATAAAGGGACACCTATTTGACTGTCAACTGATTTCTCACCAGAAACTTTACAGGCCAGAAGGGATTCGCAGAAAATATTCAGTGTGATGAAAACCAAAGATCTACAACCAAGAATAATGTATCCAGCAAGGCTAGAATTCAAAATTGAAGGACAGATAAAGAGCTTCTCAGGTAAGGAAAAGTTCAAGAAATACATCACCACCAAACCAGTACTACAAAGAATGTTAGAGGGCCTTCTTTAAGATAGAGAAGAGAAGGGAGAGTGGGTAAAATAAGGGAAAGGGATGGATAAATTTAGTTTGATTATTAATATAGAATCAAAAGCAACAAAGAAACAAAACTCATGGACACAGCCAATAATTTAGTAGTTACTTGAGGGTAAGAAAGGAAGGGGTGGGAAAGAAGGGACAGGGACACAAATATATTACGATGGAAAGAGAACTGACTCTGAATGATGAATATATAATACCACACCTAGAAGATGTAATGTAGAATTGTACACCTGGGACCTGTGTAATTTTTGCTGATCAATGCCATCCCAATTACTTTAATAAAAGATAAAATAAAAAATATAAATAAATAAAAATTACTGGATCAAAGAACAAATAAAAGAAGCTATCAAATATATATATATATATATATATATATATATATATATAGAGAGAGAGAGAGAGAGAGAGAGAGAGAGAGAGAGAAATTAATGACAATGAAAATACAACATATAAAAATTATTGGGACACAGAGAACACAGTAGTAAGAGGAAAATTTACATCATTATAGGCCTATCTTAGAAAATAAGAAAAATCAAAATTAAACATCCTAACATCCCATTTTAAAGAACAAAACAAAAGAAGAACAGAAAAAATCCAAAGTCAACATAAGGAAAGAAATAATAAAAATTAGAGCAGAGCTAAACAAAATCGAGAACAGAAAGATAATAAGAAAATTAATGCAACAAAGAGCTGGTTCTTTGAAAAAATCAACAAAATTGACAAACCACTGACTAGACTAATCAAAGCACAAAAGGAAAGGACACAAATATCCAAAATTAGAAATGAAAGGGGAGAGATTATGACTGATACCACAGAAATACTAAGGATCATAAGAAAATATTAGAAAGGGCTTTATGCCACGAATTTAACAACCTAGAAAAAATGGGCAAGTTTCTAGACACATATAATCTTCCTAGACTGAACCAAAAAGAACTGGATAATCTAAATAGACAAATCAATATTAAAAAAAATTGAAACAATCATCTCAAAACTTCTCAAAGGTAAAAGCCCCAGACCAGATGGTCTCACCAATGAATTTTACCAAGCATTCAAAGAATTAATGCCTATCCTCCTCATACTCTACCAAAAAAGTTTAGGCAATACTTCCCAATTCATTCTATGAGGCAAACATTATCCTAATACCAAAGCCTGGTAAACACAACACACAAAAAGAACAGACCAATATCTCTGATGAACATAAATGAAAAATCTTAAACAAAATATTAGCAAAAATCATAGCTATATGATGCATTAGCAAATGCATCGAAAATATTATATACCACGATTAGGTGTGATTCATCCAGGGGTGCAAGAATGGTTCAACACACAAAAATAAATCAATGTGATATACCACATAAACAAAATAAAGGATAAAGACCATATGATCATATCAATTGATGCAGAAAAAGCATTTGACAGAATATAACATTCATTTATGAAAAAAACTGAATAAAATTGGTATAGAAGGAAAGTAATGAAACATAATAAAGTCCATATATGACAAATCCTCAGTTAATATCATACTGAATGCGGAAAAGTTGAAGCCCATTCCCACAAAATCAGGAACAAGACAGGGATACCCCTGACACCACTGCTATTCAATAAAGTACTAGAAGTTCAAGCAAGAGTAATAAGGCAAGACAAAGCAATAAAAGGATCCAAATTGGGGGAGAAGAAGTCAAACTGTCACTATTTGCAGATGATATGATTCTTTATATAGAAAATTCCAAAGGCTCCACCAGAAAACTATTAGAAACAATAAACAAATAGAGTAGAGTCTCAGGATACAAAATCCACATACAAAAGTCAATTGCATTTCTATATGTAAACAATGAACCTTCAGAAAAAGAAGTAAGAGAATACCTTTTGCAATTGCAACAAAAAGAATGAAATACCTGGGAATTAGCAAAAAACATAAAGGACTTATACACAGAAAACTAAAAGACATTTTTGAAAAAAATTGAAGAGGACACAAAGAAATTAAAATATATTCCGTGTTCATGGATTGGAAGACCAAACATTGTTCAAATGGCCATATTACCAAAGCAATATACAGATTTAATGCAATTTCCATCAAAATCCCACAGAGATTCTTTCAGGAAATAGATAAAAGAATCATCAGATTCACATGGAACCACAAAAGATCCCAAATAGTCAAAGAAATCCTACATAAAAAGAGTAAGGCTGGAGGCATAACACTCCCCGATTTCAATCTTTACTACAAAGCATCAATAATTAAGACAGGTTGGTATATATAGAAAAACAGACACACAGACCAATGCAGCAGAATCAAAAACCCAGAAATAAATCCACAGATTTATGGACAGATAATTTTTGACAAAGAAGCAAGAAATATACAATGGGGAAAAGAAAGTCTCCAGTAAATGGTTCTGGGAAAATTGGAACAACAGGCAAAAGAATGAATCTGAACAGTGGTCACCATACACCAAAATCAACTCAAAATGGATTAAAGACCTCCACGTAACACCCCAAAACAACAAACTGTATATTAGAAAACATCAGTACTAAACTTATAAACCTTGGGTTTAGGGAGGACTTTATTAACCAGATCTCAAATGCAAGGGAAGTAAAAGCAAAAATAAATAAATGGGACTATATCAAACTAGAAAGCTCCTGCACAGCAAAAGAAACCATCAACAAAGCAAAGAGACAGCCAACCAAATGGGAGAAAATATTTGCAAATATTGCCTCTGATAAAGGACAAATATATAATATATATAAAAAACTTGCACAACTCACCATCACCAAATATAAAATCCAATTAAATGGGCAGAAGGATCTGAACAGAAAATTCTCCCATGAAGACATACAAATGGCCAACAGATATATGAAACAATGCTCAACTTCATTAGCTATTAGGGAATTTCAAATCAAAACCACATTGAGATACCACCTCATTCCTGTTAGAATAGCTATTATCAACACGAGAAAGAACAAGTGTTAGAGAGGGTGTGGAGAAAAAAGAACCCTCATACAGTGCCAGTGGGAATGCAAACTGGTACAACCAATTATAAAGGACAGTATGGAGGTTCCTCAAAAATCTAAGAATAGAGTTATCATATGACCTGACAATCTCCCTTCTGGGTATCTGCCCCCCAAATTTGGAAACCTTATTCTGCAAAGATATATGTACTCCAATGTTCATGGTGGCAGAGTCATGAAAACAGTCAGTGTCCTTTGATAGATGACTGGATAAAGAAGCTGTGGTCATTTACACAATGAAATATTACTCAGCCATAAGAAAAGACAAAATAGGGCCATTTATGACAACATGGATGGACCATGAGACCATCATGCAAAGTGAAGTAAGCCAGACAGAAAAAACAAGAACCATATGATTTCACTCATGTGGAACACAAAGCTGAAAGTAACAAAGAAAAAATAACTCATGAACCTGATCAATACTTTGGTGGTTAGTGGTTATCTGAGGGTGTGGAGGCCATGTGGTTGGAGATAAGGGACAGGATCTCAAATATATGGTGATGGAAAGGGAACTGACTCTGTGTGATGAACACATAGCAACATACAGATTATGTATTGTAGAATTGTATACCTGGAACCTATGTAATTTTTACTAACCAATGTCAACCCAATAAATTTAACAATAAAGAAATAAAATACAATAAAAACAGCATCTTTAAAGAAATTTCAAGCTTTTGACAGACTGCTTCATGCCCCTGGAAAGTTCACACTCCTCTGTTGTTAAGAGTACTTGAGGAGCAGGTGCTTAATAACCTCTGCAGTATTATATCTAAATAAGATTATTCTACCTTGTCTAAAATGTTGACTAACTCTTATGTGCATTTCAATCTGTCATAAATTTAGAAAATCAAGAGTGTTGTAATTTAGCCTTAGCTCATAGGTCTGGAGTAGAGTAAGTTACACTTTTAATCAAAATTGAAAAAAATATTAAACTATTGATTGTGTCCATGGGTTATTTCTTTGTTTATTCATTTATTTTTTCTTTTTTGCTAACAGTATTTATATTCTGCATATAAATGATGTCATGCAGTTCTTTGTTTTTTCTGTCTGGCTTATTTCACTAAGCATGATGATCTCCAGGTCCATCCATTTTGTTGCAAATGGCAATATTTCATCTTTTCTTATAGCTGAGTAATATTCCATTGTGTATATGTATCACAGCTTCTTTATCCAGTCATGTATTGCAGGACACTTTGGTTGTTTCCATGTTTTGGCCACTGTGAACAGCGCTGCGATGAACATTGGGGACAAGTGGGATAGGAAGGGGAAAACGGGAAGGGGGTGGGAGAGTACAGAGTGGAAGCTAGATATAGGGTGATGGAAAGAGAAATCACAATAGGTGGTGAAATTATTATACAACAAGTTGACAATGCACTGTGGAATTGTATGCCTGAAACCTATATAAGTCTTGCTATCAGATGTCACCTCAAAAAGTCTATCAATAAAAATAAATAAAAAAATAAAAGAGAAATATAAAAAAATTGAAAAAATATATATAGTACGGGAGATATATTTCTTTAAGCAAAGACTACCAAATCTGATATTCCAAACATTGGTAAAAATTGTAACACAATGGCTGCCGTCCACATTCAGGCTAACCTCACAGTAGCTGAAGGGACACAGCATTATCCAGAAGGGTTTGCTTGATGTTAAATCTTACAAAGAATGAAGTGGGAATTAGTTCAAGGACATGAACTTAGAGAACCCATAAACCTGGACATTAATTATTTCTTTAATGTTGTTAATTTTGTAAAAAGAAATATAAGAAATTCCTCTTTCTTCTTTAACTGCACTACTAAGACTATCAGATTAATCAACCAATAAATATTTAGCAGAACTTGAATTTTAGCTGAGACACATAATTTTTTAAACTCACATATCTATGTACTTTTTAAAAAGTTTTAAATCCATTTACTGTATGTTTAATTTTATCAAGGAATCTTTACTTGGGAATTATGTTACTCTACTAACTGAAATCTTTTCTATCTACAACACTGAATAGTGTGTTTGCTGCTATTCACGATCCCTTAAATGAGCTTCAATCTCACAGCCTTAGCCTCCATGTAACAAGCTTAAGATCCTCACTCAGCAGAAAGGAATACCTTTCCTAGAAGTGGTACCGTCCAGAAATGCTCATTCTTCTCAGTCAGCCTAAAGGTAGTCCACCAGAAATCATCCTTGTTTTCTTTAATTTGGATGATATTAAACCTCCAATGGAGTTGATCTATGCTGGGATCCTTTCTTTGGGCACCCTGGCTCTCAGAATAATGGGACAATCACAAGCAGCTCTCTTTGTGCTCCCCTGATTACTGAGGATTGGGAAGCAAACAATGGACCAACTTGGTCTAGCCAGAGACCTTTCTCTACTTTTAAATGTAGGCTTCAGCTGTCTGGTGAATCTCTGTACATGAATTTCAATTTTTCTGCTCTGCGTTCTGCTTTATTTATCTACAAAAATGTGCTATATAACTTCTCTTAGAATCCAATTTCTACAATTCTAATTAGAAAAAATACAAAATTCTGTCTACACTCAAAGCATAATTATGTACAGATTATGTATGTGTATGGACAGGGACTGGAAGGAGATGACACAAAAATGAAAACAATTTGATTTGCAGGAGGTGGCAGGACTATGGATGAGGATTTCTTTTTCCTTGCCTTTAGATTTTTATTAACATGCTCATGAGTCGTAAAAAAATGCTAAATCTGCAATATTTTGTAGATAAAATGTTGATCACCATTCTGTTCATTTAGTATTTCCCTTAGAAGGACAATGTTCCCTTTTCTACATCATCTGAAAGATTTCACCATAATTTAGAGTCTTTCCCCAAAAAGTCAATAAAGACATATTTGTACAGAACCTAGAGTGGGCTAATTTTCTCCAGGAATGTGTTGAGTTAATTGAAAAGATTTTGGTTAAAGTTAGCCATTTGGAGATCACAGCATTGTAGACAACACACACTGTGAGTATGAACTTCGTATAACCTTTCAAATACCTTTGGGAAGGCAGGAAATTGAAATATTGTGCTATATTGGCAACTAAATGACCATTTATCATCCATGGTAAGTTTGGAGCTGAGAAGAATGATTTTGAAAGTCTCGAAGGCACTTCATTAACTATTTCAAAGTTAGACCTGTGTATGTAGATTTTCATAGCATATTTGGGGAAGACTAAGAGATAACATCTGCATATACTATTAACATGGCCTGTCTAATAACAACTTTGCACTGTATTCATACCCACAAAACTGCATTAGAATACATTAAGCTTGAGACACCAACAGACAACAGCAAGGAAATACACAGTTAAAAGGGAAACGTGCCATATGTTCTTCAATATCTAAGAGCAACGGGGTGCATTTGGAAAGTCATTAAAGTGGCACCCAGTTGTGCCTAGGTATTGGAGAACATATGGAATCTTTTTTTCCGTGAATACAATTGTCCTAGCTCTCATTGAACTCATGTATCAACATTCACTTTTTGGTCATATAGTTATTTGTTTGTTTAATTACCAGAGCATGTAAAATAAATACCTTCTCATTTTCAAGTCAACACAAGTACACAATGGAAACATTCTCAGCCTTTGCTGCCTGTTAGATTAATATGATTTGTCCCTCTTTCCCAAAGTGCCTGCACCACAGCACAAGCTGTCCCCTATTCCTTAAGGAGTACTCTTTTCTTTCTCCATCCTGGGGATGTAGTCTCCCATGGTGACCAATACTTGCATCTTCCACCAGCATCTCATTGAGTCAACTGGCTGAAGTCAAACTTGGAGAACCAAGGAATTCATTCTTCTTGACATTTGCTATTAGGGTAAAGCCATTTTTTTCTTTAAGTAGTAGCTATTGTGATATAAAGAAGTGTTTATGAATACAACTGAGTCCTCTTTCTGTGCCATTCTTTCATTAATTCATTTATGCAATCATTTAGTTGTTGAGTGCCTGCTACGTGCTAGGCATTGGAATTAAAGTGAAGACCAAGATGTGGGTCCTGTTCCCAAATTGCTTATTGTCTATAGTAGTAGACAAAATAGCAAGTGGGAAATTATCATCCAGTGTGATGAGTGCTGCTATAGGAGTCAGTGGAGGGGGCTGATGCAGCACAGGGGAAGGGCATCTAACCCAAACTATGGGTTCTGGATGAAGAGCCAAAGAGTGAGTGACTGCCATGATACATAGCTATTACAGAGCCAAGCTTATAACTTAATTTATTCAATACAGCCCAAAAACTTTTATTGAGCACCTACTAAATGACAGACCCTGGACTAGGCACTGGGAATATTGATATACTTGTAGTTTCTGCAGTTTTTAAGCAGAGGGGTCACAGGAATAGCTTGTTTCAGTCATTGAAAATGAGGAAGAACAGGAGAAAGAATTGGAGAACCAAATCATAAAAGCCCTATTTTATACTATAGCAATAGAGGAACCACAGAAGACTTACAACCTGGAGTATAACATCATCAAATTACTGTTTTAGGAAAATCACCTTGGCACCACTCAAGAAGATGTACTGAATGTGGTCAAGAGAATTGGCAAAACCAGTTAAGAGGCTGATGAAGATATTGAGCCTCTCAATAAAAGGAATGACAGCTGGGATGGAGGGGTATGAATAAAGTTAAGTAATATTTAGGATAGAGTCAGCAGAACTTTGTGATTGATTATATCTGGGGATTGGAGAGACATGATATATCTATGCAATATGGACTCCAAGGAGACTCACTGAGTATTACAGAAGAACTTTAAGATTATGCAGTTAAATGCTTTAATTTTTATCTATAAAAAAAACTGGAGGCCCAGAATAGTTCGATTGATTTGTTCAGGTCAACCAATCATTTTGTGGTAACCCAGGGCCTAGGACCAAGATCTCCTAGCTCACAATAAATTATTTTTTCAATACATTAATGTAAAATCTAGATTGATATAAAAGTATTTATTATATTTTAAAACCACCAAAGCTGAAAACTAATCTCAAAATTATTTGAATGTTCCCCATATTTTCCTTGTTTTCTAGTCCTACCACATTTGATCTGAACAACAATCTCTGTTTTCTAAAGCCCTTGTCAGAGATTCTGACAAAATACAGATGACTGTGTCTGCATGATGACCTAATGTTACTGTGACTGTGAAACACAAATGTTTTACATAGACACTTATTTTGTAATTTCAATTTGAGCAGAATTGTAACACAGAAATACCACAAGATACATAGTAATGAGTTTAGATACGTCTTGAGAAAATCATATTTTTTTCCTCCCTGGGTATCAGTTTCGAACCTACAAAATGAAGAAAGTAAGATTTATGAACTGTAGAGGTAAATAATGTTAGAATGCAATGTACTGTGAAATGCAGCAAATTTAAATATATTTGTGGATCTCTTTAATAAGCGTGTAATTTTTACATTACTTTCCCCTACTCTCAAATACTACCAGTGGGGTTCTAGATCATCGGTGATAGAACCAACTCAGAAGAAGCTTGAGTGAGAAATAAATTTGAATATACATATCTCTGTACAGGGATAGTTTCAACCCTGCTGCCTCAGACCCATAAGGCATTTCTTCACATACACTCCCAGTGTCTTCTCAATTACAACTGTCATCTAATGCAGCAGCACTTTGAGACAGCACATACTCTCAATCACTTTCAGAAAGGGAAGTACGAATTAAATATACTTTGAACCTTCCTCTTCAATTTGAAAAACCTTATTTGACAAACAAAACCTGTTTTCTCCCTAACTCTCTGTATTGGGTATCTGGTCCCTAACACTGAGAACTAACTACTGGCTCCTTAGCAGGCAGTCTAGCACATTAAAAGTATGCTATAAAAGGCGATCAATAATTGAGGAGAAAGATGTATTCATATAATGGAGTTGATATATGTAGAAATATTGAAATAATGTGTATTTCATTCTCCATACGTATTTTTCCTGTGGCTCCCTAGCCATTGCATCAATATGGCAGTATGAGGTGGGATTTAGGGTGGGGCTTCTGCTACAACTTAGAACAAAAAGTCTTTGTTCAGCTTGGATTCTAAACTTAATTTTTTTAAGTCTGTAGCAGCATAATGATCCTGAAAGCTGGGTTCAACTAAGGGTTTCTAAATCTCTTTTTTAAATGTCATTATATAGCAAGAGTTATTCTGGGGCTCTGAGAATAAAGATTATTAGTCACAATGTAAAAGAGCATGAAGGATATGTCATATAATGAATTTGCCACCCAGCAAAAAGAAAACCTTTCCTGTATTGGAGAGATATATTTTGAGCAGATGACACTAGGGAAAAGGTGTCTCATCCCCAAGAAAGTAAAACAACAGGAACTCTATACATATTGAGAGAACCTTGAACATATTGGGTCATGGTATACTTTCATGGTCTTATTCTAACACAGAAAAAAATTATGATATACTGGACACATTGAGTGTGGCAGCATCAGCAGGAGAGACACCTATGTAGATGGTTCTGAAATAAGACTTCCAATTGTCCACAGCCTATAAGTAGCAAGGAATATAAGACATTAATAAATGGAAGAGGTCTGGTGCAGGAAGAAGAGGTTCAGACAACAGAAGATCAAAAGGACTCTGAATTACTGCCGTGGGATAATACAGGAAATGGCAGATATTAGCACTGGATGCTCCATAAGTCAGCAGGATGCAGAACATTACAGGAAAAAACATAAATTCCTTGTCCCGCTGCCGCCGCCATACATAGCCCTGCACGCACACATCATCTTGGGAGAAGGGAAAAACTCTTTATACAGCTCTAAGAGAGAGAGTTTGAACATTGATTGCAATGGCTACCTAAAAGAGAGTCACTAAGGGAAAAATATAGAGTTGCCTTCAGTGAGAAGTTTAAGTTTTCTACCATCAACAAGATTGGAGATGCCAGAGAAAAATGAGGTAAGTTTTATGTAATACTAAATGTTACATATATAGTCCATTTTTTCTTTAAGTTTCAGTCCTGCTATCTTGGCTTGTTGAAATGATTCATCTTCCTCTTAAAACAAAACTACTATCACATCCCAAAATGAAGCCAGGATCCTCAAGATTCTTGCAAAGATTCTTAAGAATGGAACTGAACTCATAGAGAGAATAGGACCTATATTTCCTTATTTCTAATTTAATGATCTTTATTTCTTTCCCCACTAACATAATTTTTCAAAACAGCTTTGAATACAGATAACATTATATAAGAATGATTTTGTTGTCATTAAAACATGTAGGTTTAATTTCAACCTTGACCAAATCCACTAACTCTTCCCTCATAGTAAAAATAGATGAGATAACCAGCTATTAAAAGAGTCAAACCAGTTTGCCTATTGGCTAGTGGTAGTAAACTGTGGAGTTCCTCACTAACTGCTGTGTTAATTGACAGGGACCTCTGAAACAATAGAAGAATATGCCAAACAACTCCTTTTTAAAAATCTAAATCAAAACTCCAGAAAAACTTTCATGAGGCCGGTGTCTTCTTTGATGTGTAAGATTTCAGTCATTTTCAGTTCCAGTTGTAATTGCTATGTATGGAAAGGCATTAGGGGCTGCTTATCCAGTATTATTTCATTATTCTTTCAATTCAGTAATAATATAACTTAGAAACTTAATAGATCAGATAAAGAATAGTTACCTATTGAGTAACTTTAGTATTTTGCTTTGATATGGTATTCTTTCAGACATTTCTTCTTGGTGTTAAATAAAATGCTGTTTGCATTATTTGCCTAATAATATATTTTATTGTAATATGTCTAACATTTCCATGGTGGAAAATTCAGAAAAATGAGCAGCATATTATAATTATAAACTGATATTTAGAAAAGGAACAGAAAATTCTCCGTTATTTTTCAACCTGCCAACTGTAGGCTGATGAGAACATTTTACAGAGATATGGATTTATAATTTGCTACCACCAAAGGAAGGACTTTAAATGGCACTAAGTTGCCCAGGAAGCAGTGGTAGGAGGCAAGGGTCATAAAGCCCAGTGCCGGTGTATGGAATGTTTCACTTTTGTGTACATTTTTCAATCTTAAAACAGCTTTGCTCAGGATTTAAGAATTTATTAAGGTCAAAGGGATTACATTAAGTTCATATACACATTTGTTTTATTAATTGAGTCATTAAGTTCTGGACATCTGCAAACACATTTGAAAACAGGCATCAGATGGTTTCTATTGCCGTAACAGATCAGAAAATCTGCCAGTAAGTCTGTTTGCAGCTCTTAAAAGTTGTTGAAGAAAAATGTGTTTTGAACTATCGACAATTACCTGAGAAAACAACTGGATTCTGTGAGTAGATTTGTTTATATTCACAATACACTCTCCCTCACTGCAATTCCTCTGCTCTTATCACGGAATTCCATTCATCCCAAGCCACCCACTCCAGGGTGTCATAGGCGATCTTGCTTTAAAACATTTCTGTGTTCACCCTCATTAAGATGAAATATCAGGAAAGGTGTAAACTAGGTTTTTATATGACTTACTATTGATAGAGAGGGGAAAATAGTGAATCTAGAATCAGGAGAATTAGATTTTTATTACATTATATACAAAAGGATAAGTATAAAACATAAAGTACCCTAGATTTAAAAAAATATTATCATTACATTGGAAATTCCCTGTTAGCACCTTCATAAACCAACATCTTTCCCTTTGTACTCAGAGGTAAAGACTGTCCTGAATTTTGTGTGTATCTCCCACTTGCTTTTCTTTATAGTGTTTACTATAAATGTTTCTACCATTTAGCAATAAATTGTTGAGATTTCCATGTTTTTGAACTCTGTAAAATAGAATAGTACTTTATATATTCTTCTGAAACATTTCTTAATATAATATCATGTTCCCATAATTGGTCCATGATGTGGCATGTAATTAGAGTTAGACAATTTTTTCCTACCTTTATTGAGATATAATTGACATATAACATTGTGTGAGTTTAAGGTATACAATGTGGTGATTTGATGCATGTATATATTGCAAAATGTTTACCAAAATTAGGTTAGTTAACACATCTTTCACCTCACATAATTACTGTTTTGTTGTTATTACAATAAAAATATTAAAGCTCTACTCTTATAGCAACTTTCAAGTATACAATACAGTACTGTTAACTATAGTCACCATACTGTACATTAATATCCAGAATTTATTCATCTTATAACTAAATGTTTGCACCCATTGACCAATCTTTCCCCATTTCCCCAACCCTAGGCCCCTGGTAACTACTTTTCTCCTCTCTGTTTCTAGGAGTTCAATGTTTCTAGATTCTATGTCTAAGTGAAATCATAAAATATTTGTGTTTCACCATACTCCAACACTGTTAACCACCACACGTCCCTCTTTATGCTTGACACACATTGTAACAGCTCAAAAAAGTCTTTTTTTTAATTTTAAGATTTTTATAAAATATAGATAACATACAATATTATGTTGGTTTCCAATATACATAATATTTATTCAATGTTTATATACCTAAAGAAGTGATCAGAATGATAAGCCAGCAACCATCTAACATCACGCCATGCTATCACAATATTACTGACTATATTCCCTATGCTATACATGAAATCCCCATGACTTGTTTTATACCTGGAAATTTGAACCTCTAAGTATTTGACTTTCTCTGTCTTACTTATTTCACTTTGCAGAATGACCTCAAGGACCAACCATGTTTTCACAAAAAGCAGAATTTCTTTTTTATAATTGAATAACATGCCATTGTACACACACACACACACACACACACACACACACACATATATATACATACATATGTTTATGTATATAAAACATTTTCTTTATTTGTTCATCCATCTACATACACTTAGTTTATTTTCATATCTTGGTTATTGTGCAAAATGCTGCAATAACCATGAGAGTACAGATACGTCTGCAAGACAGTGATTTCACTTCCTTTTGATATGTACCCAGAAGTAGAATTGCTGGGTCATATGTCAGTTCTATTTTTAATTTTTTTCTTTTCTATTTTTAATTTTTAAATAAATTTCCATATTGTTTTCCACAGCAGTTGTACAATTTTGCAATATATAAATTTTATATGTGGGATTTTAGTAAACTAGATATTTTGGGATCCTAAAGTAGTCCGCTAAAAATGGATTAAGCTTGCTTTTCACTGTCATTAAAACAACTAGTTAAACAGTTTAAAAGAAGCCCATAAGTCCCCT
This sequence comes from Lyroderma lyra, assembly GCA_004026885.1. Taxonomy (NCBI): domain Eukaryota; kingdom Metazoa; phylum Chordata; class Mammalia; order Chiroptera; family Megadermatidae; genus Lyroderma; species Lyroderma lyra. The sequence continues at coordinate 19,916 of PVJL010012690.1, read as the reverse complement.
CTACATGTTGCCACTGTAGTATTACGAAGTCATGGCCTCTGTTAGCAAATATGTTTTATGATTTCATCACCTTAATGTCATTACTATTTGGCTGAGATATTCCTATAGCTGCCCTTTAATCTTCTGCCTTATGTTTGGCTTTTACAGTGATATCCACTAGAGTAGATGTGTTCCTTTTAAATTAATATCTCTGAGCACTTACTGTGTGCCCAATATAGAGCTAAAATTATTTAATTGTCTCCTCATGCCATCTGTTGGAGGCAAATATCATTACTAGTCTCATTTTTTTTCTCAAATAAGAAAACAGGCTGAGAAAGTTTAAGGACTGTATTGTACGGATCCAAAGAACACATTTCACATTTCTGAAAACAGGATGCACCTTATAATCAATGGTTTCTTACAATCATCATTGTCTAGACAATAGCCTGGCATAATAGCTATTACCTGTGTGTGTATACTTGGTCATAATTGTTGATACATTTTATTTACAGTGTTAATATGAAATACAGTGAATGTTATTGTCATTTTAAATGTTTTCAGCAGTGCTCACTCTGAATTGACATTGAAAGGAAACGGTTTTGTGTATGCTGAAAGGCACTGGAAAGAGGGTGGCAAGGTAGCAATTGGATATTAGTAAAACAAATATATATATATATCATTGGATAAATATCTGCAATTCCTTATTTTATCACAAGGTGACAATTAAATCATTCATAGGAAAAATGGAAGATGCCCACTCATAAACACAAAGAAAACTTTGTTATATTTTGTTGCTGATATATCCAAAAGGATCGCCAAGCAAAGCAACTTAAACGAAGAGAAATTGTCAAATCCCTCTATACAGAAAAGTAGGAAATTTCACAGTATGCAGTGAGAGGTCTGTGCATGCAATGAGAGCCAAGTAATGCATTGCACAACACTGATAAAGCATTATGTCACTGTTTAATCGGAAATTTCTTTTCTTATGTATTGGTGCATAAAATAATACTGTCTTATAATTTATGACATCTTAGATTTGATGGCATTGAATACCTCGCATAGGGTCACACAACTAGTAAGTAGAAGGGTAGAGACTCAAAAGGCAGGCCTATGCTCCTAGCAAGGAGGTTTTAGTGTACCTTGTTTGATTTTGATATATCTAACTTTAAACAAGCTTGTAAGCATTGTTTTTAAACTAAATTTCACTTGTGTTTGATATTTCTGGATAATTTCATGATCATCTTGGGGATAATTGTGGGTTCCTTGGAAACAGTATCTAAAACAGAGTCAGGAATCAGTAAAATTAAGGAAAACATCAAAATAATTAAAAGTAGCTCACAGTGGCTCTCAAATGAAAGGAGAAAAGATACCCTCTGCATCACATTACCCTCAAAACAGCAGTCAATGTGTAATGTCTTCTGTCCTTTGGGAGTATCAAATAGAAGCACAAACATTAGAATCAGTGAGGTTGTGGTCTAGGCTCTTTACAGTCATATTTCATACCCTTTCATAATTCCTTCCATGCTTTCAGAATCTATTGCTTTAAGTAACTTAAAAAAATAAAACCAAAAATTAAAATAAAATAAAAACTAATCATGATTACTTCAGGGTGGTAATAATGGTTCAAACAGTAATTAATAATTATACAGTGCCTTATCATTTGTCACACCCTCTCAATTTAATCTCATTTGGACCTCACAGCAATACTTTATAGAGGTTAAGAAAAAAGTGCACTGGAAATATTCATGCTATCATCTGGGTTTAAGTCTCAACCACTAAACAGCGGTTGACTTTGGGAAAATCATTTCATTTTCATGAGCCTCATTTTTCTCATTGTAAAATTAGGGTCTACATAATAATAATAATACATGCCTTGAAGGTAGTTATGAGAATGAAATGAGATAATGTGTATAAAGCAATTTAGCACACTACCTGCTATATAAAGGCTGAATAAATGTAAGCTGCCATTGTTACTAGCAAAACAACCCTGTTCGTAACTAAACAATTTTACAAATGGAGAAACTAAGATTCAGAGAGGTTGAGTCAATATCCAAGGTCACACAGCCAGTAAGCAGCTGAGCTGTTACATAAACCTAGAACTGCACTTGCCTTGGGTACAGGGAAAGCATGTAATAGAAATCTTAAAGTCCGTGCCAACTTAGTTATTATTCTTCTTTTATGATTTCCATGTAACTTGACACACTGCTGCAAAAGCTACAAAAGCTTGAAAATTATTTTTCCCTTCTTTCATAAAGGCTGCTGATGGATAAAGGTAAAAATAAAAATTGAGTTGACTTTACTGACCAGTCATAGTACATGGTGTCAAAATGCCACAGGCCAATATCTGTTATAACCAAAATTTTCTTTATCACAAAAAGGGACCAAATCCTAGCTACATTATAACAAATTCAAGACATATCTGACACGTTATTTTAACAACAAAGAATATGGATGGTATGTCAGAAGCTTAATATAAATGATCTGACCTGTACTAAAAACCACCCGAATTTCCTATTACTCTAATCCATGGTGAATATTCAAATTTGTGAGCAAGCTCTTAATCTGCATGATTAGTTCCAATAGTTTACAGAATCAGACTGAGACCTAATCAAGGAGTCAAGTGTTGGACGAGAGTGAGCTACACAGGAGAAGATGCTGTGTTAACTCCTGTTTTTAAGTGCATCTTTGTGTCCGGGAACCATTGAGCTGGAAACAAAGGGATGACCCAAGGGTGATGAAGAGATGGAGAGAAAGAGCTCTGGGCAAATAGTATTGTAGATTTTAGGAATTGTGAATAATGCAGCCAACGGAGAGGAAGCAGAAAGGTACTAAAACTCCAGATCAAATCAAGAGGATTATTCAATAAAGGCCAGGTGTCTGAAAGAATCCAACAGCTAAGAGAAAACCTGAAGCCAGTTTCCTAGAAAGAAAAGAGTGCCAGTAGAAAGCACAGATGAGACTACACCACAGCAGATCAAGGAGGCCACTGCAAGGGGGTCAAAAACCCCCAGGACAGACTACTAAACCATCTAATGCCGATGGAGTAGGTAAGCCTTTCAGAGAGAGCACAGCCCACTAAAAACAGTTAAGCAGTCTACCCTCATTGAATAGCCAAGTCAAAGCAAAGCAGTCAGCTGAGTAATTATTTGCTGTAGTCCTCACCAGTAGAGAGACCCTGTCTTGGAGCAGTGGATGTGATTCTCTCCAGCAGAAGAACTGGGTCCTGAGAAAATTAAGAAAATCACATACTAGGGAGAGCTGAAGTTATAAAGCAAGCTCCCAAGCAAGACAGGAGTATTAAAGAAGATCCAGAAGCTGCTAAAGACCTCATTGCTTCTCTTAAGAAAATATTCTACCAAAGAGATCAGGTAGCATATTTATTGTTGGCCTGTGCATAATTGAGGAAGTTTCTGGATGGAATCTTAGGTTAGGTTGCATCAAAGGCTAGTAATGACAACAACAGGAGACCATCTCCAGCCCCAAAAGTTTTCTCTGACAACAGGAGAGTAGTTGCCAACATCATGACAAAACATGGGTTAATTTCTTAAATTTTTCTGCCTAAGTAGCTTTGGCATTCTAAAAGATAAGAGCATAAGTACATTGTAATAAGCAATTTTACTTTCATTCGGATATATACATCTTTCTCTTTGTTAAACTGCCTTTATTCTAATTTAAAACTTAGACTTTTCTTCATAAGATATAAAATGACTTTATACTTACTATACAGAAACTTAGAGCATTCTCATCTTTAAACCTAAAGATATATAAAGTGCTTGAGAAAAGAATTCAATAAATGGCAGCTTTCTGAAAATTTAAAGCTTAATGAATTGATTCACTTCCACTAAAAAGCTGCCATATTAACATTGGGTGAAACTCCCATATGGAGTCCTACACAGAGGCTCATTCACACACACTCACATATATTCACACTTATACCCACAAGCACACTCATACACATAAAACACATATACACTTTTGCATACTAATGTATATACTCCCAAATACACATAATACACATCTAGCAAATGCTATGCATAAGTGAACCACTTTTATTGAATCCACACAAAACTGTGAGTTAAGTGTTACTAACCCCATTGTACAGATGAGGAAATTGAAGCTCAGGACCGTAAAAAAACTTATCCAATGTCCTCCAGTTAGTAAATTAAAGGGTGTGTCTGATTCCAGAGTGAGTATGACTGTTTGTAGAATTAGAAGCAAACCAACTCCCTGTGTGACCTCTTAAAAATTTCACTAATTCATATCATCATTGTAATTAAGGAAACTCAAAACACATTTCTTTCAAGTACATTTTTACTCTAATTTTGAACTGTGCATATTTTGTGGAAAATTTAATCCATATGTTTGTGATTCATTTACACCAAAATCCTCCAATTATTGTTTCTAAAGAGGTATTAGATGTACAAAAAAGGCTTTTGAATTTTTCAATGAGATTTTTCAAGCCTTACATTTTATTAAAAACAGGCGAAACCATTGTCCCATGCTTAGGAAAATATGGAGTTACGTTTGAGATTGTGTGTGTGTGTGTGTGTGTGTGTGTGTGTGTGTGTGCTCTATCATTTTAAAGATAATTTCTTGTGCATACTCAGTTATTTGAATAAAGATTAATTTAGTGATTTTTAAGTCCCTTCTGTTTTTGGTGCTGCTCTTTAAGCCAATGACACACTTAATTATTTTATAATAATTCCGTGTTGATGTGTTAGTTTTCTGGTAAGCTAGCTATAGTGACAACACAAACTGAAACAATTGAATTATTCAAAAGGAACTTATAAGAATATTAAACTCTACTATTTTAGTGATGGAATTTTAGAAACTATAAAATTCATACAGAATATAGTAAAGAGACTTTGGGTAGAAATGTGGTAGGACACGTGGATTCTACTAAGATGTGGGTATTTTGCTTCAAAAGCAAAGCTTCAAAAAATCATAGATGAGTTCTGAGGAAATCATTACTGACTTTTTGAGGAGTAATGAGTACTAATTAATCACTTGAAATCATTTCTAACAGCCTTGTTTGCTCTACATATTTCCCTTGATGAAAAGCTTTAAGGTACAAAATGAAACACACCACCACATCAGAAGGATCTTCACCCTTTTAGAAGTATCTGAGTCAGCTCATTTGTAACAGGAACAAAGCAGTTAATCACTGTCCTGAACCCTGAAACACAGAATTTATGGACAGTGAACAGCTTAATGGGTGTGGTTCTCAGCTGCAATACTTAATACTTTGATATATAGACATGAAATTTCACCAGTAAGAATGACTTTGCATAGAGTGAAGAAGTTGTAACAAAATCTAATGTTTGCAAACTGTATTACATTTCACACACATTTAAGTCTCATAATTACCACCCTATGAAACAGATATTTATTATTGTTGCCGTTGCCATTATTATTATTATTATTATTATTATTATTCCCCTTATAAAGATGAACAAACTGAGGTTCAGAGTTGCCTAAGGCCACTATAGCTAGAAGTACCAGAAAATAAGATAAAACTTCAAGAGTCATTCAAACCCAGACTGAATAGAGATTGGAAGGAAGCAAAAGCAGACGTTTCTGAAGTTCACGAGAAATGGGGTAGAAAAAAGAAAAAAAAAATTAGAAAACAGAGCTCTTGTTCAGCCAACTTAAATCTTCTTACCGAAGCCTTGACTGTGCTTCTTCAGCCTGCTGCCCAAATTCAAGCTGACTTATGGAGAACTATTTCTTCTTTTTCTCTTTCCCCTATTTGTCTTGCTGCCCTCTTTCTCTCCTCTTCCTCTCCCCTCCCCTCTTCATCTTTCTTTCAATTTCTTTTTCCACTCTCTCCTTCTCCCTCTCTATCTCAATCTCCCTCACCCTTTTTCTCTCTTTCTCTCAGTATCATACAGGCAGCTCTTAGAGAAAGATAAGTGTTCTTTTCCTGGATTACAGATTAGGTTTCTGTGTCCAGTTGGATGCCAAAACTTTAGACGTGAAAGTGTCCTTGTGGTGGAACCAAATATGGCACCCCCATTCATAGAGTCAACATGGAATAAAAATAGACAAAATATAGATTTGTGGATTCTGGTTGTATTTCCTATTGACTATATATTCTTAGAGAAGAGTCTCAAGCACTCTAAGATTCAGTTTTATCATCTGAAAAATTGTAATGCTATCTTCCAGGACTCTTGTAAGGATTAAATGAATTCATGTATGCAAAATACCTAACATAGTCGGTGCACAGAGTCAGTGTTCATGTAAGGCGACTGAATCATGGAGTCTGCCTCCCATTATGATAAACTCTGCCTCATAGAGATTCGTTTTTTGACAATTTTATAACAATTTGTTCATTCCAGGGTGGTCCTAAGTAACTCAACTATAGCAGATGAAGAGGGACCATTGAGTAGGAAAAACTTGTCATATTCTGCTAAACAAGCTCCATCTTGTCCCACTGCTCTCCAGCACTGGCCCCCAACATAGGCAGACACACACTTTTCCACAGATACAATGTGAGAATACCTACATTGACATTACCTACCCCAACATATTAAGACAGCACAGTGAAGTGAGAATTCTTACTTAGTAAGGCTAATGCGAAATCTAAAGGTCATGATATAAAATGCCCAGCATAATGTTTAGCACAAAAGTGAAACTCAAAAAAGTTAGCTACTAGTATTGGTGGTGTTTCTTGTTATCCAGAAATGCTATAGAATACTTTAGCTTCTAAATCTCACAACAGCCTGAACTTTGAAATTCTTAGGTGCTAGCCTATTTTGACTAACATTTAATTGTCTTCGCCAATAGGGAAGAAGGAAACAACATGGTAAGTCGTAAGAGGCCAGAATCCTATATTTCAGCCTTGTATGACTTCTCCCTCCAACTCCTCACACTCGTTAGTTAGTTCAGGGAATTACACAGAGTAGGAATTCAGTAGTGTTTAAAGAATAAATAAACTGATGGATGATACATGTTCAGATGTCTCTAAGAACTTCCCTTTTATAGCTTCTGGTAAAAAATAATGATTTTCTGTAGTGTGTTTATACTCCCATACCACTGTGCTTTAGTAGATCCTACTTAACAAATGTTAGCAGAATCTGTTGCAAAGTCCCCAGTCCTTTCAAGGATAGCTATTTTCCCAGCCCAGTTACTTTTCCACCCATGAGCTTCAACTCTTGCTAGTCTTGAATGTGCAATGCTTTCCTTTTCTTTTATTCATTCCCTCCAGTAGAAATCTTACCCTTGGGGGCTTAGTATAAATACCACTTCTTCCAAGAAGCCTTCTTTGATCTCCCCATCTGGAAATGATCTTATGCTCCTTTGAACAGCATTGCCTTTTGTACTTCTCTGTTGGCACTTCTCCCTTTCCACCTTATATTAGAGTTGTAATCCTGCCTCAGCTCCCCTGCTAGTCTGTGAACTCTTTGAGGGTGCAAAACAGATTTTATACACTTTTGCATCCCCCAACAATAACTAGCCCTTTCTAGCTCATTGGTGCTCAATACACACTACTGTGAATGAATGAATCCAAGCTAGGTGTTATAGCATACTACTTGACAAAAGTTAGCAAACCAACAGAAAAGCTCGCTTGACATGAAATACCTGAACTGATAAAACTATATTATAAAATAAAGTGTAGTACATGAATATATGTCTTGATCACAAACATCATTATTAGCCTGAAAATTGTCTAAGGCAGAATATCAGCCAAAGGCGATCTGATAGGATAAAATTATACTTTCTTTAACTTTCAATAACATACATTTATTAAAAAAGCAAATCCTGCTATATTTTTAAATGATTGTATTTCAGTGGATGACATTTCAAGAGACACAACATGCTTAATTTCAGCCTTGACAGAATTCATTCATCCCCTCATCTCCTCACCCTTGTTTGTCTCTAAAAATGTTCAGTCAGCTGGTTTGACCATATCCCTCCCTTTGACCTAAGCTCCATGATTGCTACCTGGTGAGTTTGTAGTCAAAGCTGATGGAAAGTTATAACAGTAAAAATGTCTGTAACAAACAGTAAATACAATCTTGGAATCAGGTTGTTTACATACTTACGTACTAAGCTTAAGTACCTCTGGGATGCTAGTCCATTAGACAGTAAAGGGTCTGCCCATATTAAAATGAAATCATTCATTTGTTCCCAGTTGTTTTTCCTGTGTGTGGAGGGGTGCTTAATTTTTTTATCAACAAATGAAATACTTATCTGTATGCACTACATAGTCTGTAACATCATTCTGGGTTTGCTATTCCCTGGGTATTTCTGGTCAATTAGCTTACTTAGGTGTTTTGTTTTGTTTTTTCAGTGAAGGTCAGGTATTCTTTTTTTTTTTCAATTGTAGTTGACATTGAATATTTTTTATATTAGTTTCAGGTGTACAGTGTAGTAGTTAGTCATTTATAAAATTTGTGAAGTGATCCCCTTGATTAGTCTAGTAATCTGTTGGCACTATACATAGTTATTATAATATAATTGACTATATTTATTATGCTTTATTTTATATCCCCATGACTATTTCATAACTACCAATTTGTACTTCTTAATCCCTTCACCTTTTTAACCCAACCTCCCAAACCCCCTTAAATCTGGCAACCATCAAAATGTTCTCTGTGTCTATAAGTCTGTTATTGTTTTGTTTGTTTATTTATTTTTTTCTTTAGATTACACATATAAGTAAAATCACAGTATTTGTCTTTCTCTGTCTAACTTATTCTAGGAGCACATCCATGTTGTTGCAGATGGCAAGATTTCATTATTTTTTATGGCTGAGTAATATTCTATTGTTATATGTACCATCTCTTCTTTATCCATGCATCCATTCATGGAAACCCAGGTAGTCTCGAACCTTGGCTACTGTAAATAAGGCAGTGAATGCAGGGGTGCATATGGCTTTTTCATTTAGTATTTTAAATTATTTCAGATAAATACCTAGAAGTGGGATTGTTGGAACATATGGGAGTTATATTTTTAATATTTTGAGAACATTCATACTGTTTTCCATAGTGACTACACTAATTTACAACCCCACCACCAGTGCAGTAGGGTTTCCTTTTATGTACATCCTCACCAGTATATGTTATTTGTTAATTGATTGATGAAAGACATTCTGACAGGTGTGAGATGATGTCTCATTGTGGTTTTATTTTGTATTTCTCTGATGATTAATGACATTAAACATTTTTTCATATATCTTTTAGCCATATGTATGTCCTCTTTGGAGAAATGTCTATTAAGGTCTCTGTCCATTCTTTAATTGGATTATTTAATTTTTTTGGTGTTGAGTTGCATAACTTCTTTATAAGTTGTGAATATTAACCCCTTATGAGATGTGTCATTGGTGAATGTCTTCTCTCATTCAGTAGGATGTCTTTTTATTTTGTTTGTGGTTTCCTTTGTTGTGCAAAAACTTTTTAGTTTGGTGTGATCCCATTTGTTTATTTTTTTAATTGATTTCATTGCCTGAAGAAATATGTCAAAACATATTACTAAGAGCAATGTGAGAGAGTTTACTACCTGTATTTTCTTCTAGGAGTTTTATGGTTTTAGGTCTTACATTTAAATTGTTAATCCATTTGTACTTTATTCTTGCATACAGAGTAAGAAGGTGGCCCAGTTTCATATTTTTTGCATGTATCTGTCCAGTTTTTCCAACATCATTTATTGAAAAGACTATCTTTACAACACTGAATATTCTTGCCTACTTAGTCATAGATTAAATAGATATAGGCATGGGTTTATTTCTGGGCTTTCTAATCTGTATTATTAATCTGTGTGTTTCTTTTTATGCAAGTATCATATCATTTTTATTACTATAATTTTGTAGTATAGTTTGATACCAGGTAATGTGATACCTCCAACTTTGTCCCTCTTTCTCAGGATTCATGTGGTTGTTTGGAGTATTTTGTGGTTTCATATAAATTTTAGGATTATTTGTGTTAGTTCCATGAAAAATCCCCTTGGTATTTTGATAGGAATTGCATTGAATCTATAGATTACTTTGGGTACTGTAGTCATTTTAATGATGTTAAATTTTCCTACCATGAGCATTGTATGTGCTTTCATATATTTGTGTGCTCTTCAGTTTCTATCTTTAATGTCTTATAATTTTCCTAGTATAGGTCTTTTACTTCCCTGGTTAAATTTATTTCTAGATATTTATTTTATTTTATTTTTGTTGTTGTTGTCATTGTAACTGACATGATTTTCTTAATTTCTCTCTCTGACCATTCATTATTCATGTATAAAAATGTCACCAATTTCAGAATATTAATTTTGTATCCAGCTGCTTTACTGAATTCACTTACCAGTTCTTAGAGTTTTTTTGGTATCTTTAGTACTCTCTATATAGTATCATAACACCTGCAAAAAATAACAGTTTTGCTCTTCTTTCTTTCTTTTTTTCCTTTTTTTTTTTTGGTAGTTCCCTGGCTTGGAATCGAACCCAGGCCATGCTTTTCTTTCTTTCTTATTTGGATGTTTTTAATTTATTTTTCTTGTTTGATTGTTGTGATAGATTTGCAGTACTATGCTAAATAAAAGTGTTGAAAGTGGACATTCTTGAATTGTTCGTGATCTTAAAGAAAACACTTTCAGCTTTTCAGGATCAAGTATGAGGTTAGCTGTCAGTTTTGATATATGGCCTTTATTATGTTGAGGTATTCTCCTTCTATTCCCACTTTCCTGAGAGTTTGTGTCATAAATGGATGCTGAATTTTGTCAAATGCTTTTTCTGCATCTATTGATAGGATTATATTATTTTTACCCTTCATTTTATTTATGTTGTATATCACATTAATTGATTTGCAGATTTTTTTTTTGCATTGTCAACTTGATGTATAATAAGTTCACCACCTAATGTGATTTCTCTTTCCATCACCTTATTGAACCAAACTTGTATCCCAGGAATAAATCCCACTTGATCATGCATGGTGTATGATCTTTATAATGTATTGATAAATTTTGTTAAGGATTTGTGCATCTATTTTCAGGAGTGATGTTAGTCTATAATTTTCATTTTTTATAATGTGTTTGTCTGGTTTTGGAATCAGGGTAATGATGCCCTAGTAAAATTAGCTTGGGAGATTTTCCTCAACTTGATTTTTTTAAATAGTTTGAGAAGGATAGGTGTTAATTCTTGTTTGGATGTTGGCTAAAATTCACCTGTGAAGTCTTCTGGTCCAGGTCTTTGGTTTGTGGGAACTTCTTGATTATTGATTGAATTTCACTATTAGTAATCAGTTAGTTCAGATTTTCTGTTTCTTTTTGAATCACTCTTGGAAAATTTTAAGTTTCTAGGATTATATCCATTTCTTCCAGTTTGTCAAATTTGTTGTTATATGATAATTGTTTGTAATATTTTCTTATAGTTCTTTCTATTTCTGTAGTGTCAGTTGTCATTTCTCCTCTTTTGTTTCTGATTTTATTTAATTGGGTCCTCTCTATTTTTTTTGTGTGTGTATCTGGTTAAAAGTTTATCAATTTTGTTTATCTCTTCAAAAAACAGCTCTTGGTTTCATTAATCTTTTGTACTGTTTTTTTTCTTTTACTCTATTTTGTTTATTTCTCCTCTTATTTTTATTAATTCTTTCCTTCTATTTACTTTGGACATTCTTGCTATTATTTCTCTAGTTCCCTTTGGTGTAGAATTAGATTATTTGAGATTTATGTGTTTCTTAATGTAGGCTTGTATTGCTATGAATTTCCCTCTTAGAACTACCTTTGCTGTGTCTCATACATTTTGAACCATTGTGTTTTCATTTTCATTTGTCTAAAGGTACCTTTTATTTCTTTCTTGATCTCATGGTTAACTCATTCATTATTTAGCAGCATGTTATTTAGCCTCTGTGTGTTTGTGTATTTTTCAGGTTTTTATCTATAATTTTTTTCTAGTTTCATTTCATTAGTTACAGGAGACACTTGACATAATTTTAATCTTCATAAATTTACTGAGACTTGATTTGTGGCCTAGCATGTGGTTTCTCTTAAAAAGTGTTCCGCATGCACTGGAAAAGAATACCTATTCTGCTGTTTTGGGGTAAAGTGCTCTAAAAGTATCAATTAAATTCATCTGGCCTAATGTGCCACTGAAGGTCACTTTTTCTTCTTTGAATTCCTGTCTTGAAAATCTGTTTATTGATCTGAATGGGGTCTTGTCTCCAAATATAATTTTATGACTGTTGCTCTCTCCCTTTATGTCAGTCAGTATTTGCTTTATATATTTAGGTGCTTCTGTGTTGGGTGCATAAATGTTTACAAGGGTTATATCCTCTTGTTCAAGTGATCCCTTTATTATTATGTAATGTCCTTCTTTGTCTCTTATTATAGCTTTTGTATTAAAGTCTGTTTTGTCTGATACAAATATTGCTACTCCAGCTTCTTTTGTTGTTTACATTCATATGAAATATTTTATTCTATCCCTATACTTTCAGTCTGTGTGTCCTTTGACCTGAAGTGGGTCACTTATAAACAGCATATGTATGGGTCTTATTTTCTTATCCATTCAGCTACCTTATAGTTGTTGATTAAAGCATTTAATCTATTTACATATAAAGTAATTATTGATAGTTACATAATTATTGCCATTTATCATTCATATTTATGTTCTTTCTTTTACTCTTCTTTTTCTTAAGGGAAAAAAGTCCATGTCAATAGGAAAGAGGAGGCAAATAGGTGACAATAGTGAAAGCCAGAATGGCAGAATGTTGGGAGACCACGGGGGAGCTGGGCCTTAGAGTAGCATGTTGGGGACAGAGCTTGGGGGCCAGCCTCTGAAGTTCTTCAGTAGCAAGAGGGATTAGCTAGGACACTGAACAGTCACAAACGAAGGTGTGGACCCAGAGACAAAACTGTGGCTCCCGGTGCCCTCGTGGTCCACAGCACATGTGTGCATGGCTCCTCCGCAGAGCCACAGTTCCCAGCCCATGGCACAGGCATGCTGGCCGCCTTCAAATGACCTGTGACATAAAGCCCGTGGCTTTGGATCCATGGTTCACATGTGCCTGGAGTCCTCACATGGTGCATGCCTGCACACTGCACCACAAATAGCTGGTCACTGGAGCGCACCCAGGAAGAAAGGCAAATTTGAAAGCATGTGCCCCATCCAGCGAGAGTGGCCTCAGCCTGCATCCCATCAGCCACTCTTGCCTCCCCCAGCTTCTCCAGCAAAGGGCTGGAGAGGGTGCTTCCCCAGCACAAATTTTGTTGCCCTCTCTCATTCTCCTATAGCCTCCCCAACGAAATGAAGAAAGCAGAGGGACAGAGGATAGACCCGCCCCACCTCCAAATGCAGCTGGAGACCAGAGATAAGGCTTAAACACCTCCTCTCTCTCCCAAAACTTGGCCCCCAATGGCACCTAGTGTCTGCCTTACAGCAAGACACCACAGAAATACTAATCAAAGAAAGAAAGAGCTCCTGGGCTCTACTGAGCAAAAAGCCATCATGCCAAAGAAGAAGAACCCAGCAGACACTATGAGTACTTTAGGATCTAAAGCTGCTCAGAAAGGAGATGAAAAATCTCCAGAAAAGGATCTCATAGACCTAGAAAATTCTAAACCAAGTGACAGAGAATTTAAAGTAGCCATTCTAATGGCTCTGAGAGAAATGAAAACATACTGGCAGAACACCATAGATGAGGTGAATGACCTAAGAAAGGTAATGCATGAAGAAGAGGAACAATATAACAAAAAAATTCAAAACATAAGGAAGAATGTGATGGAAATTAGAGAGATGAGTAATACAATAAAAGAATAGAGAAACAAAATAACTGCCATAGGAAACAGGGTCAAACAGATGGAGGAAAGAATTAATGACATTGAAGATCAGAACATGGAAACATCGCAAAAAGAAGAAGATAGGGCATATGGAACCAAAAGGATTGAAAGAACTCTGCAAGAACTATCTGAGTCCATGAGACAAAACAACATCAGGATAAGAGCATTAGAAGAATGAGCAGAGCACTCTAAAAGAACATACACAAATAGTAGACAAGAACTTCCCAAACCTATGGAAAGATCTGGAGCCTCAAAATCAAGAAGAAAATAGGTCTACTAGATACTTGAACCCTAGCAGATCTTTTCCAAGATACATGGTACAGAAGTTGTCAAAAACTAAAGACAAACAGACAATTCTCAAGGCAGCCAAAGATTTAGAGGAAAATTCATCAGGCTGGCATCAGACTTCTCAGCAGAAACTCAATAAGCCAGGAGGGAATGGAATTAAATATTAAAAACTTTAAAAGAGAGAAACTTGCAGCCAAGAATAAATTATCCAGCAAAATTATCCTTTAGATAATTAGGATGAATAAAGATCTTCTCAGACACACAGAAGCTGAGGGAATTCACCAGCATGAGGCCAGCATTTCAAGAAATACTGAAGGAAGCTCTTCAACCTGAAAAAAAATCAAGACAAATGGAATAAAGTTGGGGCAAAAAGAAAGGAACAAAAATAAAACAAATAACAACCAAAAAGTAATGGCCACAGTAAATCCTCACATATCAATCATCACTGTAAATGTTAATGGACTGACCTTACCAATAAAAAGACACAGAGTAACAGACTGGGTTAAAAAACAAAACCCATATGCTGTCTACAAGAGAAACACCTAAGCCATAATGACAAACACAAACTCAGAGTGAAAGGATGGCAAACAATACTCCAAGTATATGGTACTAGACAGAAGCAGGAGTTGCCATACTGGTATCTGATAAAATAAACTTCAGGTTAAAAAAGACAGCAAGAGATAAAAATGGACATTACATAATGATAAAAAGCACAATACAACAAGAAGATTGGACACAATTAATACATATTCTCCCAGTCAGGAAGCACCAAAATATACAAAGCATCTACTAACAGATCTGAAAAGAGAAACAGACAAAAGCAAAATCATGTGGGAGACTTAAACACCCCGCTAACAGCCATGGACAGATCATCCAAACAGAAAATAAGGAAATATCAGCTCTAAATGACACATTACAGCTATAGGACATAATTGACATTTACAGAACACTTCATCCAACAAAAAGAGACTATACCTTCTTTTCCCATGTACGTGGAACATTCTCAAGGATAGACCACATGCTCAGACACAAAAGTAGCCTCAGCAAATTCAAGAATATTGAAATCATACCAAGTGTATTGTCAGGTCACAAAGCTTTGAAATTGGAGATCAACTGTAGAATGAAAGCAGAAAAACCACATATACATGGAGATTAAACAAAATCTTATTGAAAAATTACTAAATAAAAGAACAAATAAAAGAAGTTAAAATATATAGAAACTAATCACAATGAAAATACAACACATCAAAATGATTGGCACAGAGTGAACACAGTAATAAGAGAGAAATTGATATCATTACAGGCCTATCTAAGAAACAAGAAAAATCACAAGTAAACACCTTCACATTCCATCCTAAAGAACTAGGAAAAGAAGAACAGACAAAACTCAAAGTCAGCAGAAGGACAGAAATAATAAATATTAAAGCAGAGTTAAACTAATTAGAGAACAG
Organism: Lyroderma lyra; assembly: GCA_004026885.1. NCBI lineage: Eukaryota > Metazoa > Chordata > Mammalia > Chiroptera > Megadermatidae > Lyroderma > Lyroderma lyra. The sequence continues at coordinate 4,440 of PVJL010012690.1, read as the reverse complement.
AAGGACAATAGAAAAAAATATTACAAACAGCTGGTTCTTTGAGAAAGTCAACAAAATTGAGAAACACCTGGCTAGATTAATCAAAGAACGCAAATATCCAACATTAGAAATGAAAGGGGAGAAATTATCACTGATACCTCAGAAATAAAAAAAGGATTAAAAGAAAATACTATGAAAGGCTTTATGCCACTAAATTTAACAAACTAGAAGAAATGTACAAGTTCATAGAAACCTATAGCACATCTAGACTGAACTAAGAAGAACTGGATAATCTAAATCCATCAATCGATAGCAAAAACATTGAAATGACTATATATAATCTCCCTAGAGGCAAAAGCCCGGACCAGATGGTATCACCAACAAATTCTATCAAACATTCAAAGAATTAGCACCTATCCTTCTCAGATTCTTTCAAAAAATTGAAAAGGAAGCAATACTTCCTAACTCATTCTATAAGGCCAATATTACCCTAATACCAAAGCCTGGTAAAGACAACACAAAAAAAGAAAACTATAGACTAATATCTCTGATGAACACATGCAAAAATCCTAAACAAAATATTAGCAAATAGAATACAACAATGCATTGAAAAGATTGCACATCATGATCAAGTGCGATTCATCCTGAGCACAAGGATGGTTCAACATATGAAAATCAAATAATATAATACACCACATAAACAAAATAAGAGATAAAGACCATATGGTCATATCAATTGATGCAGAAAAAGCATTTTAAAAAATACATTGTCCATTTATGATAAAAACATTAAATTAAAGAAATATAGAAGGAAAGTATCTCAACATAATAAAGGCCATATATGACAAACCATCAGCTAACATCATACTGAATGGGGAAGACCTGAAGCCTATTCCTTTAAAATCAGGAACAAGACAGGGATGCCCCCTGTCACCACTGCTATTCAATATGGTACTGGAAGTTCTAGCCACAGTAATCAGGCAAGAGAAAGAAATAAAAAGTATTCAAATTGGGAAAGAAGAGGTCAAATTGTCACTATTTGCAAATGCACAATTCTTTATATAGAAAATTCCAAAAATTCTACCAGGAAGCCATTAGATACAATAAATGAAGACAGTAAAGTCACAGGATATAAAATCAATGGACAAAAATCAACAGCATTCCTACACACAAACAACAAATCCTCAGAAAAAGAAATAAGGCGGTTAATTCCTTCTGCTATCCACCCCCCAAAAAAAGGAATGAAATACCTGGAAATTAACTTAACTAAGAACATGACAGACTTATATATGGAAAACTATAAGACACTTTTGAAAGAAATTGAAGCAGATACAAAGAAATGGAAAGAACTCTCCTGTTCATGGACAGGAAGATTTAACATTGTTAAAGCTATACATTTGCCCAAAACAATGTACAGATTAAATGCAATACCTATCAAAATCCAACAATTATACTTTCATGAAATAGATAAAATAAGTATCAGATTTATATGGCACCATAAAAATACCTCAAATTGCCAAAGCAGTACTGCACACAAAGACTAAAGCTGGTGGTATCACACACCCCGACTTCAATTTCAAAAGAGCTTGGTATTGGCAGAAAAACAGAAACATAGACCAATAAAACAGAATTGAAAACCCATGAATAAATCCACAAATTTATGGACTAATAATTTTTTATAAAGGGGCAAAAAATATGCAGTGGGTGAAAAAACAGCCTTTTCAGTAAGTGGTGTTGGAAAAGCACGAAAAACATATTCAAAAGAATGAATCTGTGATGTGAACTCTTACCATATACAAAAATTAACTCAAAATGAATTAAAGAGCTTCATATAAGACCCAAAGCAATAAACTGTATAGCAGAAAACATAGGTACTAACCTTATATTCTTAGGGCTCAAGGAAAACTTCATGAACCTGACATCAAAGTCAAGGGAAGTAAAAGCAAAAATAAATAAATGGGACTATATCAAACTAAAAAGTTTCTGCACAGCAAAAGAAACCATCAACAAAGCAAAGAGACAGCCAACTGAATGGGAGAAAATATTTGCAAACAACACATCAGATAAGGGTCTAATATCTAAAACACATAAAGAATTTATATGACTTAACAACAAAAAAACTTGGGTTCAATTCCAAACCAGGGAAATACCCACATAAAAAAATTAAAAAGTGGGCAGAAAAACTAAACAGACACTTCTCCCACAAAGAAATACATATAGCAAGCAGTCATATGAAAAAATGCTCATCCTCATTAGCTATCAAGGAAATGCAAATCAAAACCACAATGAGATACCACCTCACACTTATTAGAATGGATATTATTAACAAGACAAGGAAGAACAAATGCTGAAGAGCATGTGTAGAAAAAGGAACACTTGCACACTGCTGGTGGGAGTGCCAACTGGTACAACCACTATGGAAGGCAGGAAATTGGGAATGGGGTTACCATATGATCCAGCAATCCCCCTTCTGTAGATCTACCCAAAAAGCTTGAAAACCTTAGTCTGCAAAAGTTTATATACCCCAATGTTCATTGCAGCACTGTTCATGGTGGCCAAAACATAGAAACAACCAAAGTGCCCTGTGACAGATGACTGGATAAAGAAGTTGTGGTACATATACACAATGAAATATTACTCAGCTATAAGAAAAGATGAAATACTGGCATTTATGACTAAATGGATGAACCTAGAGATCATCATGCTAAGTGAAATAAGCCAGACAGAGAAAAACAAAAACTGTATGACTTCACTCATATGTGGAATATAAAAATGAAAGTAACAACAAAAAAACAAACAAAACCATATTAATACAATCAATAGTTTAATATTTATTTGGGGACAAATGGGGAGGGGATGGGAGAAATGGAGGATGTGGGAGAGGAGGGAGGGGGAGCTAAATATATGGTGATGGAATAAGAACTCACACTGGGTGATGAACTTATTATACAACAAGTTCACAATGCCCTGTAGAATTGTATTCCTGGAACACATGTAATTCTTGCTATCCAACATCACCCCAATAAGTCTAACAATAAAAATGTCCCCTTTACATTTCTTGTAATACTGGCTCTATGGTGAAGAATTTGTTCAGCATTTTCTTTTCTAGGAGGCTCTTTATCTCCCCTTCGATTTGAAACAACAACCTTGCTGGGTAGAGTAGTCTTGGTTGTAGCATTTGCTTTACATCCCTTGAAATATTTTATGCCTTCTGACCTACAAAGTTTTGTTGAGAAATCATCTGACAGTCTTGTGGAAGTCCCCTTGTAAATAATTAGTTACCTTTCTCTTGCTGCTTTCAGGATTCTCTTTGTCTTTACCTTTGGCCTTTTAATTATGATGTGTTTTAGTGTGGCACCCTTTGGATTTATCTTATTTGGAACTCCGTGCTTCCTGGGCTTGTATGTCTATATCCTTTACCTGGTTAAAATTTTTTTCAATCCTTATTTCTATAAATTGGTTCTTGATCCTTTGTTCCCTCTCTCTTTTCTCTTTCTGGTATTCCTGTGATACGAATATTATCATGATTGATTTTGTCCTAGAAGTCCATTAAACTATCCTCATTTTTTTATTATTTATTTTTTTAATTGTTCTCATTGGGTGTTTACTGCTACCTTCTCTTCCAAATCGCTGATTCAATCCTCTGTAGTATCTATTTTGCTATTGATTCCTTCGAGTGCATTCTTCATTTCAGTTATTGTATTCTTTATTTGTGAATAGTGCTTTTATCATTATTTCTATGTCACTTTATAAGCTTACTATCTCTTTGTTGATGATTTTGCAAAGTTCCTTGAGCATCTTATAATCAGTGTCTTGAACTCTAACTCTGGTAGGTTGCTTGCTTCCATTCCATGTAATTGGTTTTCTGCAGTTTTCTCCTTTTTTTTCCGAGACTTTTTTGTTCCTTCAATTTGGCTAGCTCTCTGTGTTCATTTCTACATATTAAGTAAATCTCCTACTTCTCTCAGTCTTCACCACTTGGTCTTATATAGTAGGTGTCCTTTATGGCCCAGTGGTGCAGTCTACTCTCACCTGCACCATGTGCTTGAGGAGTGTCTTTTGTTGGGTTGTGTGTTCCTTCCTGTTATAGTTGAGATTTGATTGCTAATGGCATATCAGTGGGTGGGATTGCCTCTCAGTCTCACTGATTATGAAGATTGGCCATGCCTATAGCATATGAGCTGCTTTGTGGGGCTAACCCCACAAAGGGCAATTCACCTAAGTGGGCTCATTTGACTTTTTGTTTTTAGTTGACTTTTATTTTTTTTTTTATTTTTTTTAATTCATTTTTATTGTTAGACTTATTGGGGTGACATCTGTTAGCAAGGATTACATAGGTTTCAGGCATACAATTCTACAGTGCATTGTCAACTTGATGTATAATAAGTTCACCACCTAATGTGACTTCTCTTTCCATCACCTTATATTTAGCTTCCCCCCCTCCTCTCCCACCCCCTCCCC
>PVJL010012689.1:0-35928 GCA_004026885.1 Lyroderma lyra | reverse complement strand
GACTGGATAAAGAAGCTGTGGTACATATACACAATGGAATATTACTCAGCTATAAGAAAAGATGAAATATTGCCATTTGTAACAAAATGGATGGACCTGGAGATCATCATGCTAAGTGAAATAAGCCAGACAGAAAAAACAAAGAACTGTATGACTTCACTCATATGCGGAATATAAAACTGAAAGCAAAGAAAAAAGAAATGAAGAAACAAATAACCCATGGACACAATCAATAGTTTAATGTTTGTTTGGGGACGGGTGGGATGGGGAGGGAAGAAAGGGGAGGGGGTGGGGGGGAAGCTGAATATAGGGTGATGGAAAGAGAAGTCACATTAGTTGGTGAACTTATTATACATCAAGTTGACAATGCACTGTAGAATTGTATGCCTGAAACCTATGTAATCCTTGCTAACAGATGTCACCTCAATAAGTCTAACAATAAAAATGAATTAAAAAAAAAAGAATTATGATGCTGTACCATAATTTGTTTAACTAGTCCCCCATTGATCACCATTTGAAGTTTTTAAATATTTTTTGTAATTACAGTGTTGTAGTAAATAACTTTATACATATGTAAAATAGTGTACATGGAATAAATACCTAGAATTGTGATTGTTCAGTCAAAGTGTAAATTAATTAACAGATTTGGCTGAATTGACCTCCACAGTGGTTATATATATTTCACCCCCATTAGCCGCCTTTTTCCCTATCTTCCCTCAACATGGAGTTATTACTTTTCAACTTTTAAATGAGAATATCTTTCCATATTAAATATGCAGATCCATATTTAGTTTCTTTTCTGTAAACTGTCCATCTATTTTGCTGATTTTTTTTAAATTGAATTTTTGGAGATTTTTCGTATTGAAACTCTTTACCTATAAAGGAAATGAACACTTCTTGATATACATTGCATTTTTTAGATTTTTGTTTTTGTTTTTTTATTTTACCCGTGGTGGCTTTTGCTGTTGGGTTTGTTTATTTCTTTACCTATTCATTTATTTATGATCTCATTCCATAAAAATCTTTGCTATGTGTTTTTATTCTGTATTTTGCCTAATTTATTTCATTAAAAAAATAAGAATCTAAAAGAGAAAATGATGTAAGGTGAACAGCTGTCCAAATGGCTCAGATCTTAGAAGAATCAGCAAATTGATAGGAAACACTGAATATTTTCAATTCAGCACTAGAACCAAGGGTTTTATTTTGCATTTTTTGTATCTATTATAATAATAGCAACTCTCATCAATGCATAACAGAATAGTAGAATATATTTTTGAAGACAAATATTTGTCTCAGTCAGAGAGCATACTGTGTGAACATCTGGCTCTAGCTTTCCTTTCCCAAAGCCCATTTTGCTAGTGTGTATGCATGTGTGTCTCATTTGTTTTCAAAAATGTTGCCACTGCCCTCATTTATCTTATACAAAAGTCATTTAAGAGCAAGTTTAATTGGTAATTCATGTAAATTATATATATCAGGCACTGAAGACCAGTTATCGTATTTCCAAAGAGAAAGATATTTGGAGTAAATACTTAAAGAAGAATGAGACTCCTAATGGAAATCACTGAATTAACTTAAATTCTCAAATCAAAACATAAAAATGAAAGTGTGGTTAACCATCTGGCATTTTAGCAATATTGTTATGCATACTGTAGTAAAAATATAAAACTGAAATTTAAGATAAAATGATCCTAATATTAGCCCACACGGGTGCCTGATTTACTAGGGCTCTATTTGTTGTCTACTCATCATGTCATTCCACTTGCGAGTGCATGGGCTCATCTAGCTATCTTCTGTTTTACTTTAAGCCTGTAGTTAATTTTCAAGTAAGGGACCTACCTGAGAAGCAAGGCCAGAGAAGGGGCCAGGCAGTCTGCAGGCATCTATTTATTCACAGTGCAGGTATTCACTGGGCATCCCCTCAAGACTGCTGCACACAAAGTACAGCTTTGCTCTGACATCCCAAACAGGCAGAGGGGCCAGGGTTCATATAGAGCAGGGATTTTTATTACTTGACTGTTTTAAAAATTTAGTCCAGGAGTTAAATTCAGGATAGAGTCCCAAGTGGTAAAAATGTACATACTAGTCTTTTTCTTCTCTGTTCTCTTCTCCCTACAGCTGTTCTGACAATACCTTTGATTTCTTGCCTTGAGCTCCCCACTCCACTTGAGAAGGTCACTATTGTTTTTCCCCTCCTGTGAAACTCCTGTTTAGCGTCCAGTCTTTGGAAGAAGCACTTAATATTTTCAGCAGCAAATACCTGTCTGTATAAGCTTCAAAAATATAACTTTCTTTAGGAAGGAAGAAAATGAGACTATAGCCTGTTCAGAAGCTGACAGCCTCTACCTAGATAGATGTTAGAGGAGAAAGAGATGAAGAATTATGCAATTACCAATTATCTCTGAAAAATTACTAATTATACTCTTCCATAGAGCAAAACACTGTATTAAGGATGGAACAGAGAGAAAAAAAGTAGAGCTGTAGTTCCTGCACTTCAGGTGGCAATGTAGTTGAAAAGATAAAATAATAGTACAGGGAAAACAGGAAACAATGGTTTAAACCTAGCACTTCCAGTTAATAGCTGCGAGATGCTGGCAAATTGCTGAACCTCTCTGAGCTTCTATTTCCTCACCAGTAAAACAGGGATAATAATAGCATCTATCTCACAGATTTAATGAGATAATGTGTTTAAGGTGCATATTACTGGACTTGGCATTTAACACGCTTCAGTGAATGTGAACATTTCTTGGTAGAAACTAAGTATATGCCAAAAGAGTGAAGCAGGCAATAGGACTTCCAGGAGTTCAGAAAAGGGCAAGACCACATGGATGAGACTATCAGGGAGAAATTTCCATGAGAGAAGAAAGATTTGGCCTGGGTCTTGAAATAACTGAAAAACTTATATATGTGGAAAGGTATAGAATGAGTATTTTTGCTTCGATGGGGGTGGGGAGGGGTTAGGGGGTAGTCAGTAGGGTTAGGGCACCCCGTGGGCTCTCTATTCTATATGAATAAGAAGAGCTTCACTATTATTATTTTACATATTGGGGGCAGGGCTGGAGTCCTACAAATAAGACTTTGAAGTAACAAATTGACATCCAGGGACTCAATGAAAGGTAATTGTTGGTGAGACAAAAACAGTGTCTGAAAAAATAATTTATATTCTCTAATATTATTTGATGAATCATTCAATAAGACTTTACTGAGTAACTGCTATGTACTGGGTAAGGGGAGAACAAAAAGATAACTCATATTCCAATGGTTGATGCCCCCAGTTTCTGCTCACAAGGCAAGCAGAGCAGGACAGACACACAGCCTGCATGACTTAAGTGATAGCACCATGAGCAAAGGGCTATTGGGGCCATCAGATTTGCTGGAGTACACTGGAAAAGCCCAGGCTGGAAGGTCTGGAAAGGCTTCATTATTAGAAGTGACAGGTGAACTGTGTGCCTGAGCCATGCATGCTTGAGAATAGCAATGGTGCCTTGATACCTCCAAAGATATACTTGGGGATGGTCTCCTCTGTAGAAGGACAAGGCAGAAAATGTACAAGAAGGGAAATGCTGAATTCAGTCAGTGGGACCCCCAAAGAGTGAGCAAGGGAACAATAGTCATGCTTTGGCAGATCCTTGCACTGGAACCTACACCTGCAAAGGTGAAAGTACTTTTGGACCCTGACTGAGCCTAGAGTAGGAAGGCTGGGCAGAGCCCTTCAGGAAAACGAGTTCTTTTCTAGAATTGCTCTAACTTAGTCTTTTCTGCTTCTGCATTCCCCTTCCTGCTTTAACAACCATTTCTTAAGTAAATGTGTGATCACAGAAATATCTGAGGGCAGGATCAGAGGGTGTACTGATCAGGTGAAGAGACTCAAGAACATAAATGGAATTAGGCCCACTTAGTTCCTTTTGTGGACCCCTAACTTTTCATTTTCATATAGCTACAGAAAGGTAGTCTAGTCTCTCTTTGGAGCCCAGGGTGCCTTGTGGAGAATGGATGAATAATAAACCTTTTTACCTTGAAATGAAGCCAAGTGGGGCATAGCTTGATAATTAAATTTACAGATGAAACCTCATAGAGATAGGATCTGGGAACACCAGTGACAATTGAAAAACTGCCCCTAAGGGATGGAGGGGAAAGGGATTGGCTGTATGGGCAGGAAATAACAACTTGAGGTTTCACCTTAAACAATGGAAGTGTAATTCACCAAGGGTGACATGATTGAAAACACAGATATTCCTAGAAAAATCACATTGAAATGCAAAAACGTTATAAGGGTTTAGGAAGACTAAGTAGCTAATTGGATTGCAGATTACAGCTGGACAGGGCTGCAAACACTGAACTTCAGTGAGGGGTCTACCAGGTTTACAGCTCTGCTTGTCTCCATTGTGGACTGGTATAGGCAATGGAAAGGCCAGATATCATAAGATAAGAGCAAAGCAGAGTGGGGCGGGGTGGGGGTGTCCTAAGATCAATGTCACCCTTCCCAAGCACACAGAGGCAGACAGGCAAAGCTACTATCTGGGATTCCATTGGTTGGTGAGGAGGATGTAAATAAAGGATGATACACCCCTCTTGGCATGAATTAAGTGGGGAACAACACTTTGTCCCATTTGAAAGATGCATTGGGATGAGTTCAGAGAGAAGGCTGGGGAGCTGATATAATTGAAGAAAAAAATTGGTCACAGAACGTGTCACATGATAGTGCCTAATTTGAGTTACTGAAGGAATTTGAGTTCATTGCAACCGATCCTCCCTCCTCTGGGGTAAATAACTGACCATTCTTCATTGGGGGTGATCCTGGGCTTCACCGGGTGGTCCTAAGCTGGTACATTGTATATTTTTAAATGGTTTCACAATGTTTAAGTTTTTTGCTTTTGGCATGAATTAACTTTTTAGAGTTTTATATATTTTCGTTAAGTCTCATAAAAGTAGCTTCATTTGTTTTTATTATTTTTTCTTTTTCTAGTAAGCAAGAGTATAGAGATTAAATAAGGTCCCTGGGCTCATATAAATAGCCTACAGATCAAAACAGTCTCAGAACCAAGACTTAGTGCCAATGATCCAGTTTAGAGGCTAATTTAGTATTTGCCTACCTCTCAGTTATGCAGGCACAACTAATTTCTATCCCCTTCTTTTGCCATTTATGTTGATTGTTCAGTTCAATGGATTCTACCTCCTAAATACCTCTGCAGCTCCTTCTCCCAGTCTCCACAGGGCTGCTTCACCTGAGAAAGTACAATGACTTTATCCCAGTTCTTCTCATCTCAACCCAGCTGTCCCCATCATTCTGAATCTGGGCCACTCCCCTTCTCGAAAATCTTCAGTGACTTCTTGTTGCCTTTTTTAAGGTATTCTCATATCCTGGTCTGTGTTAAAGTCTCCCATTGCCTGCTCCTCCTACTTCTACAGCTTTCTTATGCACCTTTAGTACCTGAGATGACTTCTTTCTTCCCAAGTCCTAGACTTTTCCCATAGATGTCTTTTCACCATACTTCCTTCTCCCAAGCAGGTCTTCCCTTTCTTGCCTCTACCCTCCTTCTCCCATTTGCCCAGGTCTAGAACCTACAAATCTTTCACAGCACATCTTAAGAGCATAAGCTTTCTTTAGTTCCTCCAGCTTTAGGTTCTCCTTCTCCCCTTACAGCTCCCATGATACTTGCATTTTATGAGGGACAGATAGATCAGAGTTACCATGTTGGTATGTTAAGAGTAAATGCTTTAGAGTTTAAAATCTGGCTCTGTCACTTACTAGCTGTGTAATCTCTTTGAACCTGAGCTTCCCTATCTCTGAAATGCAGGAGGCATGCTTGGTGAGGTGATTGTTAGAATCAGCTATAATGCTCTTAAATTGCATAGTACAGGGCAAAGGATCAATAAATAGGCTGACCAGATGTACCATTTTAAATGGGACAGAAAACAACAGTACTGTCCCATTTCAAATGGTACATATGTTCAGCCTAGTCTCACTGGGCTAAATTTAAGGTGTTAGTAGGCTGACCACAAGTACTGTTTGAAACAGAACTATAGTATGTTTTCTGTTCTGTTTAAAAGGTATGTCTGGTCAGCCTATCAATAAATGATAGCTATTATTATTACTACATACTAAATAATCAACCTAAAAATAAACTATTAATACATATTATATTTATACATGTTCATGTCTTATCTGACACCTTATTCTGGAAGTTTCTTTGAGGTAGAGCTCTTGGCTATCTCATTATTGCACCTTCTGCAGCACCTAGCATGTCACCTTCTGTGGACTAGGTTTTCAAAAGGTGCTATTGACTAGGTTCTAAAAAGGTGCTATTGATGGCACTAGTTACCATGTAAACAGAAAAATAATTAGAGGCACCATGTGTAATGACCACTTGAGGAAATCATCTTGTCATTTGACTCAGCCTGACCTTTGCAGTTAAAGTGACTGCAAATTTCAGGCATTTGCTGGTGTGCAGTGGAAGCATAGGGCACACGGATGAGCAGGCTGTAACTTTAGGGGTTTGCCTGGTTGAGTTGTATCGTGACTAATTCACTTTCAGGTCTTACTTCCTCCCTTTATTTGACTAATCTGAATCCACCCAGCAGCCAACATGTGTAACAGAGCCCTGGAAATGCAGGCAGGTTTCCTTCTTTGGGTCCCCTGGGAGCTTTACTGCCACAACCATTATTAACTTGGCTGGAAACAATTTAGAATCTGGCTCCCAAGACATGGAAATCTGTAGAATAGGGAAAGGGGTAAAAATATATCCAATCCTGTCTTTAAAACAATATTCTGACTCTGAAAAGAAAGAATCTAAACACTTTTTTTTTCATGAAAATGTGAATGTAGTAATTTTTCTTGAAAGAGCCCAATGTTTCTAGTCTTTAGACTGGGTCTATAGCGGGGAGGTTGTTGCAGAGTACAAGGTCTGGAAGACCTGAGGGAAGCTTTCTTTCTGAAGTGTTTTATTTCCCACCCCTTCCCCTTCTTGTCCACTCTCGTGCCTTCTAGTACCACACTCAGAACTTATAGTTCTTGTTTTCTCACTTAGGTCATATATGCCCTGGTGTGACTGCTCTGGGCCCATCTTCTGAAGTCTGGGTCCCATATGACCTATTCTACTTCTCTTCCCTCTTCTCTTTTACCCGATCTACTTCCAAACTAGTCCAAGTTGCCTACCAATTAACTGGTCATGAAACTTATGTGCTTTCTAATGAGGCCGCCTAGTGAGACAGTTTTGTAATTCCAAAGAGTGTTTTCAGTGGTGGAAAGATTTGGGCCCCACTTGATTTACCTATGTTCAGTGCCAGCGCTGGAGACTAGAGATGTATTCATATATCCATCATTTTATTTTGAAGCCCACTTTTCCTAGCCTGCCAGGAAAGAGTTAACACAAAAGCTAAACTGAAAAATCACACCTGAAAATTCATATGGGGCATTTTTATAAAAGTGACACCACACTTAAATATCATACTGGATAAATGATCTGCTTCCAGGGAAAATTATTTCCTACTAGTTTGTAGGCACGGTTTGAAGATTTTAAACCTTGGGGGGGGGAAGAATTAAGGCCCAAACTTATTTCTTAATTCATATTGAAGCACTTCTGAGCTTAAGCATTTATCCGAAGTTCTATACAGAATTAGAGTAGGTCTTTTGTTTGTACTGAAGAGGAAGAGATGGTTGCTCAAACGTTGTTTGCAGGGTTTATATAGAGCAAAAGCCCTAGCGAGGAGAAAATGTTTTTGTTATCAGGATTCTGAAGACTTTTCAAACTGAAACAAAAAGACCAAATAAAGTTAGAGTGGGAGATAGTTTAAATAAAAAGAATGTAATGCTAAGTTAGCAGAGCGGAAAGTCAGGAATCAAGTTGAAACAAAGATAGCCAAGCAATCAGAAGAAGGACTTACTGAAGCAGGTGAACTGCCCCCCACAAAAAAAAAAATCCAACCAAACAAAAAAATGTTCAACAATATGGAAGTGAATCCAACTAGAAAAAAAACTCCTGTTTCAAAGAAAACCCAATTTATGCTACTCTCTACCTACTTTTCTTGATAAAAAAAAAGTGAAATTGATCTCAGAAAGATGTAATACAGGCTCTGACAATTAAGTTTGTGATATTGCCACTGTGCACTTAAGTTGGCAGCACTGTGTAAACAACTCAGTAAGGTTTCACAACTGCTATATCTGTGTCTCATACCTGTGTTTGTGTTGACATGTATCTTGCTGAGTGTCATTCATTATTGTTGTTGTGTTCTTGTGTACCATCACGGGAATGTCAGAGCTTGAATTAGAGTAATGAATAAACAATAAATTTATTGTTAAACTTGGCAAGAGTGGAAGTGAAATAAGGGATATATTAGTCCATGTTTATGGGTATAATGCCATGAGGAAAAAGGCAGTGTACAAAAGGATTAGACCTTTTTCTGTTGGGAGAGAAAGCATCACTGATGAAGAGAGGTCAGGGTGGCCAGTAATGAGCAAAACTGACTACACCATTGCAAAAATTTGTCGAATTCTTCATCAAAATTGTCAGCTGACTGTGAGAAGCATAGCTGACCAAGTAACCATCAACAGAGAAACAGTTAGGAAAATCTTAGCTGAACATCTTGGGATGAGGAAGATGTGTGTAAAAATGGTCCTGAAAGAGCTTACCGATGGACAAAAGCAAAGGATAGTCAAAGTTTGCCAAGACTTTTTGGAGAGGCAAGACAATGTTTTGGGCCATGTTATTACTGGTGACAAAACATAGGTGTACCAATACAAGCCTGAAACAAAGTGTCAAAGTGCACAAAGGAAGTCATCCAATTCTCCACAACCAAAAACTTTTGTCAGTCCAAATCAAAAGTCCAAATGATGTTGATAAACTTTTTTGATATCAGAAGGATTGTTTGTTATGAATTTGTACCAAATGGGCAAATAGTCAACCAAGTTTACTATTTGGAAGTGCTGAAAAGTGTGAGTGAAAAAGGTAGACAAAATGACCTGAATTTTTTGCCAACAATTCATGGCTCTTCCATCATGACAATGCATCAGCTCACACAGCACTGTCTGTGAGGGAGTTTTAGTCAGTAAACAAATAACTGTACTGGAACACCCTCCCTACTCACCTTATCTGGCCCCCAATGACTCTTTTTTTTACCCAATGGTAAAGGAAATATTGAAAAGAAGACATTTTGATGACATTCAGGACATCAAAAGTCATAAAATGACAGCTCTGATGGTCATTCCAGAAAATGATTTCCAAAATTGCTTTGAAGGGGGGACTAGGTGGTGGCATTGTTGCATAGCTTCCCAAGGAGAATACTTCAAAGGTGACCATAATGATATTCAGTTATAATGTATGTAGCACGTTTTCTAGGATGAGTTTGCAAACTTAATTGTTAGACCTTATACATTTTAAAATTCATCAAGTCATAAGGAACAATGATGCCTTTAGGATTTTACATTTTCTTATATGTTCATTGTAAAATTCTGTATAGTTACAAATAATTTTTATAATATAGCTATGTTAATATATGTAATCTCAAATTTGGATTTAACTATATGCAGTTTTGTATCTAATTTTTTATAAACAATGATTATTTCTATCTTTCAATAAATATTCTTTGAAGGCATGCATTTTAGGGCTGTGCAATATGTTATTGTATAGCTAAAGCATAATATATTTAATCATTTATTTAATTCAAGGCCCATTAGATTGTCTCCATTATTTTTACTATTATAAATAAAGCCACAATAACTATCTCTGCAAGTATTTCTTTCTCTCTGGTTTAAAAGAATAATTTAGTGTTACCTCAAGCCAAATATATCACAAGGCATATAAGTATGATCAGATTTGCCAGTGTAATTTGCCAAATGCTGCTTTCTTATATATAGAAGGCTGTCCAAAAAGTATCCAGTCATGTAATATGAAAAATAGAGACATTAATGGCTGGATTTTTCTAGACAGCCCTTGTATTCCTAAGATGTCTACTGCTGCCAAGGTTTTTCCACAATTATTTTCTTTCCATATCTCAGTAAGTTAAGGCCAGTAGCCAACTGCTGTGGGGGTAGGAGAGCTGCAACGAATGGAAGAGGAAGAAGGGCTATGAGAGCCAACATTTGTATTTCAAATAGCAGCAGCAGATAACTTCTCCATATAAGTGAGATCCATATCTTACCCTATCAGAGTTGATGCACCCATAACTAATGCAAGGCATTTTATTTACTAGTACTGGGATATTTCTCTAACCATTGTATTAATCTCTACCATTTTGCAACTGGATCCAAACAGTGTCTCCAGATCTCAGACATTTTGTGTTTCATGGATGAAACGGAAATGATATCAGCAGTGATAGAATTGAATGAACTTTACATCCACCTGAAAAATCACCCTGAGCTACTGAAATATAACAGCATACATCATAGTCAAGTTGTCAAAGGGGGATATTTCACAGCTATGACCTCACAGCCATAAAACATAAGCCATGTAATGTGTAAAGAAACCCAAGACAACTTTTCCAGATTTTTTTTACTAATAAGATTACCATATGGAAAATAACTTTAGTTATACTAATCTAATCTAATGGAAATTGTATGGACTTTTCTAATACTAAGAGTTTCAATTTCCTATTTATTACTTATGGCAGCATAAGGTTATAGTATTACCTATTATCGCCACATGCTCAGTCCCAGAGTTTCCAGGTTAGGGACTGAGTCTTTTTTCACCTTTGATGCTGAGGTTCCAGCCCGCCTTATCCCCCATTACTAACTGGACCACAGCAGCAGGTGGGTTCTAGTGAGTTCATTCCCAGCCGACAGCAGAGCTTTGCCAGCAGCTGTCAAAGTCTGTCTGGAGCAGGCTTTAACAAAAATTATCCTTTTGACATTTCCTCACGCAGAACTCACATCCAACTTGAATAATTCATCAAGGACTTTTGATGGCAGCTCTGAGAATATCTGAGGTTACTTTAGAAATCCCATTGTTCTCTCTATTTAATTCTTTGTTATTCAGAGAAATTTGACAATTTTTTCCTTTACCTCTTTGCTTTCTTATTTATGATTAAGAAGGATTATGGCAAAAGCAACAGTGCTGGAATCATTTAGTAACTTATATAAATATTCTGTCTGATCATTATCAGCATTTTCTCTACTCCTGGATAGCTACCCTCTTTCTTCCTATTTCAAAAAGCACAAGCTGATTTAGGTGATCCCTAGGGAGGAGGGACAAGGATGAACATTATCTAGAATGTGTTGTGCATGAAATGTCAAAGCTTCAGTGAAATTTTCAGTTTTGAATGAGCAGATTGTTTCCACCTAAGTTGTTATAATATAGACATTTGCTGGTGACATGTTGTCTTTCAAGCTTTGTGAACACTGTGACACCCACACCAAGATCTTGACAAATGTCTAAGTGTTGCACATCTCACAATCATACTGGACTCCAACTTCCAGTCTTTACTGCATCGTGTTCTCTGTTTTATCTTAGGGCTGTTGCTTAGTCTCTACCTTTGCACTGACTCCAATGTAGAATGTTTCCTTTTCCATGATTTTCTCCAAAAACAAAAAGAACTTATGTATGTAAGACTTTCCTATAGGTTTGGGGAACTGGAAGAGGTTTATATCACAACAGTGACTGGCATTCCTGGTGTTAAAACTTCCCAGGCTCCTTTATATCTCTTCTCAATTTTTCTCTTCTCTCCCTCTTTCTCTGTCTCTCTCTCTACCACTTCCCACCCATATCTTCCATTTTCTTATTCAGGGCCATTGGCTTTCCTCTAGTTTATCCCCAAAGCATGCTGGGCCAGATGAATCTCTTGGCCCACCAAGGATTTCACTGAAGCTTTGATATTTCTTAAACATTAATTTCTAGATAATGTTCCTCCTTGACCCCATGCTTCTCTGGCGAAAGGAGTGAGTGTTGATTACCAGGACAGAGCTACATTCTCCTTCAGGAGGCACATTTCATGAAGGTCAACACTAAAGACCTATTAAGAATGCGCTCTTTGAATTTTGCTTTGCCTTTTAGAATTTTTGCGTGAGTCACCCACAATTTGTTCTTTTGTTAGTCCAGTCTCTCATAGATAATAATTTCTTAAATATTGAACCAAAATCCATTTCCAGATTAGTCAACATGAGTATCTTCAGTAGATATATTGGAGATGGAGCTGCAAATGCTGGTGCAGAGTAAATCACTGCTCTGCTTTCTAGCAGCGATCTCATCAGTTCAGCAACAAAATGATTGATGGAGTCAGACAGGAAAATGTGCATTTTTGCTGTCCAGCAAAATAATTTATATTTACAAAATCACTTTTCATTGGACATAAGGGAGGTGAACAATTCAATCAGGTTAACATATGAAAGCAGCAAACTTATACATGTAATCATGAAGTTACTGCTTTTGAAAATGATCTATTAACCTGCTGTTACCACCAAATTGAAAAGGAATGAAGACAACCTCTGCTTTCTATAGCTGGAGGAGGAAATACAGGTGACTGAAGACATCTCACCTACAGAAAAAGCCCAGCAGGCTGGTTAGCATCCCTGTCTTAATGCTAACATCCACTGAGAACTTCCTGTGGGCTCCACATGCAATGTCTCATTTAATCTCAAATCAGTCCATAACGGAGGCTCTATATTTGCCTATCATAGACAGGTTAAAGTAATTAGTGCTTGAGGTCACCAGTAAGGGTAGAATCTAACTCTAGAGCTTGTGCTCTTGACTTTCACATTATATTGCTTCCGTGAAAGACCCAGGAGGTAAATTTTATTCCCCACATAAGTCCATATAGGGATTACAATGGCTATTACCATTAGGATATCTTTTGTGGATCACAGAGCACCATCTTGACTTAACAGAAGACATATGCAGAGTGCTATGGAAGGGTGACAACTAAGTAACTATTATTTCTCTTAGTACTCTTACCACTGTGCATGACATTTTCGTGTTAAGAAAAGCTACTTTGACTTTCTCTGCAATGCTACTAGGTAGGCAAGGAAGGTATTACTCAACCCAATTTAGAGATGATGAAAGTGATTATACCAGAGGCTTTTGCATCATAAAAATAAAGGAACTTTGAGTAATTCAAACCTTTATTCAATATACTAGTTCCACCAGTTAATTGACTATGGTGTCTTGGGCAAGCCATGTATCCTCCACCAGGCTCAGTTCTTCATATGTAAATGAGGAACAATAATACCTCCCTACAGGCCTATTGTGAGCATTAGGGATAAGGAATGTAAAGCACCTGTCCCATTGTCAGGCACACAGTGGGCTTGTTATTTGTGCCCAAAAGGTACAGTGTTTTCTTACTCTTGGGTCTGAGAGAAACCAGGGTTCCTTATTTCTTGTGTCAATTCATTGAACATAACTTAGAACCTTAGTCATTGTAACTATGTAGAAGAGCATGTTAGAAGGAGAGGAAGGCACCTCTGAGACAACCACCAAAAATCAGTTTCTAAGAAAACCCATGACAAATGGGAATCCAAAAGTCACCATATACCTTGGATTCTGGGATGGCAGAAACAACAGCATCCTGCCTTCACAGAGCACATCGTTTTTTGCAAAACACTTTCAAAGCAGTATCTCACCTCATGGTCAGAACAAGCTCATCCAGTGTGCCAGACGTGACAATATGCCCACCTGACAAAAACAAAACAGGTATAAGCATAAACGCAATAATGTTTACAAATGCTGGATTCTTTGGTAAAGACATCTAAGCCATGCAGAAGGTTAAAAATCAGCACAGCTATCATACAATACCACAGAGTTAGAAACTAGACTTCCAGGTCAAGATGCTTTATTCAGCAAATAAGTCACCAATCCTTCACTTTGTGTTACATAGATGACGAAGTACAAACATAAATATATTGAGTTTGTATTGACTATTTCTGTGAATTCAGTATTCAGTAAATGTTTTTGAATTTCTGAAGTTGATTTAAAAACATTTGTTGAGCATCCCCTTTGTGGAAGAAACTGCTTGGATCATACACTTTCGTAAGCTTCTTGTCTCATGATGTTCAAGGCCATGCTACTATTAACATCAGTGAGAGAGTGACCATGGCTGCAGGGAAAGCCTCATTCAAGAGCTGACCCATGAACTGAACCTTTAAGAAATGGAGATGGGTCAGAAAAGGGTGTATATAAAGCACTGGCTCTGCTTCCTCCAGCCCACCTATGTCTGACTACTGTGCAAATCCCTACAAACAAGACTTTTCATTATCTATCCCCATGCAACCCAAGTTGCTGGAGGAAACATTAGATCTCTGTCCTTGTGCACTAATGCCTAAAACACTCTTCATTTCTCTGCCTGCAATATTCTTCCTAACATCTGGACATTTTTTAAGTGACATTTGACTCCTCACTCCTCCTTAAAATCCAAAATGAAAGGTAAGCCATAAAGTGAATTCTTCCTGGACTGATCCTCCAGTACAGCTTTTATTTCTCCCTCCTCTTTCTATGCAGTGGTGGGAGGTCTGGACTTGAATTACAGTATCCACCCCCCCCCCCCACCAACACGCACACACACACACACACACACACACACACACACGTCTTCTCCATAAGACTGTAAACTGCTTGAGGGCAGAATTTTATTCATACCTATGTCCCCAGAACCTATGATAGCACCTGGTACAGAGCAAGTAGCTAACAGATGGTCATGGAAAGAAAATAAATGCTGACATTCATTTCCTGCCTACTCTAAAAACACCCCGGCGGCCTTGGTATATTGACTGGGGAAAGATTTTCATTGGCTTTAGGGCCTGTTACCACATTTGGGCCCTTGAACAAATTTGAAAATTAGGATAATTTATTTAAAGTATTTGCCCATGGGCCTTTTTATTCCCCCTCTTTGGCTTTCTGGAAGACTGTAAGGTTGAGAGACATGGTTTGGTATGCTGGAAGTCACTTTGCACAAGGCTGTGTTCCAGGTGCTTGGGATACTCTTTAGCTTTTAGGGGGTTGGAGCAGTATCAGCGTTGGGATGCAGGTCCCTCAAAGGACCAGAGTTTCCTTCCCTGACTTGGCAATCCTTGTAATAATTTGCTGCAAGTGTAAAATGTACACCAGATTTTGAAGACAATATATAAAATTAGTGTAAAATGGCTCATTTATATTTTGATATTTTTTATATGTCAAAAATGACAATATTTGAGACATTGGATTAAATAAAATATATTATTGAAATTCAATTTAATGATTTAGTTTTGCTTTTTTGATGTGAGTACTAGAAAATTTAAAATAGCATATGTGACACATATTATATTTTATTGGAACAATGATGCTTTATAGCAGGAGTTCCCAACCCTCAGGCCACGAACCAGTACTGGTCTGTGGCCTGTTAGGAACCAAGCCCCAGAACAGGAGGTGAGCACAGGTGATCTAATGAAGCTTTATCTGTATTTACAGCCACTCCCCATTACTCGCATCACTGCCTGTGTTCCATCTCCTGTCAGATCAGTGGCAGCATTAGATGCTTATATGAGCTCAAATCCTATCGTGAACTGCCTATGTGCATCCCCCCAACCCCCATCCATGGAAAACTTGCCTTTCACAACACCAGTGCCTGGTGCCAAAAACGTTGGAGACCACTGCTTATAGTATTTAGAATATGAGGGGTAGTCAAGAAATTTGCAGAATGAAGGGGAAGAAGGGTTAAAAAAACTATTTATTATTTTTTCTTTTCAATATATTCACCTTTAAACTTAACACACCTTTCAGATAGATATTCTTATAAGTTTATTCATACACTTGAAGAAAAAACGGTTTGTTTTTGCCCTCAAATTGCAGGTTTAACTTCATCATCTGTAAATTTCTTCCCTCAAAGCTGTTTTTTCTTATTTGGAAACATAATAATCAGATGAAGCCAGGTTGGGACTGTACAGAGGGTGGTTTAACATTTGGAAGCCAGTCATGAAGAGTAGCCAACACAACATTGCTCAATGAATCATCTGCCTCACCAGGCTCTGAAAACATGGCCAGTGATGGGGACTCACTTCAAAGAAGCATTTGTCTTTGGTAGTGTCACTTCAGCTGGCCCATAAAGCCTGTTGAGCTTCCAGTTGAAAAAAGTCAATGTTGTCATATGTTATCTTTGAAAGATCCTTTATAGATTTTCTAGAATAGGAAAGGAAAGAGAGAACTAGAGAAACGTAATGTAGACATTTTTGGGACAATTGGAGAAACTAGAAAATGGATATTAGTAAGAATTGATGCCAGGGCCAGCATTGATGCCAGGACCAACAGTAATGGCTTCCCACAAGTCAGAACAGGGGCCAGTCATTTTCTCTTGTGTCCCAGGGAACCACACAATCACCCTATCTTTCCCGGAAGAGGAGTGGAGAAAAATGGAGATGAAGGAAGAATATTCTTCCAACTATTTGTTAGAAAAACTTTGCTTATACATGTGAAGGTCCTGAGCACAATGTTTGCGAGAAATCAAGTGCTTAATAAATATCTATTCCTTTTCTTTCTGTTTTCTTCACTCAAATTTAAATTTTAAGCCTCTCCATTAACTTTATTAAAAATTACATGACTCCAGTGTATTCATTCAGAAAGGCAAAGAGACCTAGCTCAGGCATATATTAAGAGTTTAGCCAAATCTCTCCAAAATCAAGTAAGGAGACATGCATTATAATATTCTAAGAATTTCCATGCCCTTTTTTCTTAAATACATTGTTGCTGTGACAAGTGCCATCATCCTTACATCAAAAAATGTTTTTTTGTTTTTTTTCTCCTGATTCTCATCCACTATTATTTTTGGGGGGGAGTAATTTGAAGCAAATCCCAAACATGCATATATTTCACTTATATTATAAATAGTTTATTATGTATTACATATATTGCTAACAGATAAGGGCTTTAAAATAACCACAGTGCTATTATCTGACCTAGAAAATTAATAAAAATTTATCACTAATATCCATTTTCTAGTTTCTCCAATTGGATCTTCCAAAGGATCTTCCAAATTGTTCCAAGTGAAACAATTTAACTTCAAAGTAAATGAGAAAATATAGCAACAGGTAACTACAACTACAAAAGATGGATAGAGCCAAGATTGGGTGAGGACTCAAATCACCAGCTCTGAAGTTGCATATGCCTTTTTCCTAACAGCCATTCTTTTTTTTTTTCCTGTGCTTTCTAGAAGGTATTACCAAACTAGAAGGTACTTATGAAACTCGGTGTTGATAGCACACAATAGCATTGCTCCAGAAATCCAGAAATGCACAATTTAAGAGATATTTTCCCATAGATCCCAGCAGGAAATACTAGGTAACCTGAATAACCATGCTTTCCATATTCTCTTGAAATACAAGAGTAATGAGTTTCACAAAAAAATTTAGAAATCTTTTCCTAAGTATTCTCATGCTACTTCTGTTAATCAACTTTCTTACAGCATATACATTTCTTGGAGTTTGATCATGACCATGCCCAGAACAAGGTTAATAACTGTTTGGCTCATTTTTCCTAGAGCAATCCCTACCTCCTCCAGCCTAGCTGTAATGAAAAGCCCTGCCATGCTTTAAGCCTATTGCTGTCTCATTCAAGGCTCCTTATTGTGCACTACAAGTTTAAGTTCAAGTTTCTCTATTGCACTGATGGCTCTCAATTCCACTTGTGTCTCATATGCTGACTGAGGAAAGAATTTGAAGAACAGTTTGCTCAAGAATTTCAATGATGTCAGAGAGGCAGAGGAACATGAAAGCTTAGAGAGGCCCATGAATTTAGTGCCCAGAAGATCATGGAGTGATCTTCAGGAAAGCATATTCTGAAAAATAGCTAGAGGAGAAATTAGACTTAGATTTAGGACTATAATGTTTAGCACTTAAATGCCTTTTGCTTTTTTTTTTTTATGTGGGCTTTAACTTTTTGATGCAAGTGCCTGGGTTGCAGTCTTAGACATGCTACTTACTACTTTGGACAAGTCACCTAAACTGGCTGTGCCTCAGTTTCCTCATCTCCAAAATAGAGACAGTGTAATAGCACCTCCCTAGGAGGTATTGCTCAGGAGACTGAGTGAGCCACACAGCAAGCAATATGTAAGAGTTAGCTGTCTTTCCCCCCACATTGAGGACCATGGTCTTTGCATCTAGTCCAAGCAATCCTTAATGTTCACTACAGCTGACATCCCTTTTATTTTCCAAAAATTATCTCCTATCTCTTACCAATATATTGTGAAAAGAACACTTTTAAAGAGTAAAGCAAGAGAAAAAATTGCAAAGTTTAGTTCTTTCAACTTAAAAATGATAGTAAATAGTTACTAGGAGTTGGAGGAGAGAAAAAAGAGAGTTATTGTTTAACAGGTACAGAGTTTCACAGCTGGATGATGGCAAAGTTCTGGAGACAGATAATGGTGATGGCTGAACAACACCATGAATGTATTTAATGCCACTGAATTGTATACTCAAAAGAAGTTAAAATGATAAATGTTATGTTATATATATTTTATATTTAGATTTTATAGATTTTATAATATACACAATATGAAACAGAACAAAAAACACTGTAGGAAATATAGGCTAAAGGAATTACAATTTAATTTAATAGAAATTCTAAAAAATGCATAAACAATTAGACAATTATAAACTTTAAAAGTTTTACTGGCTTATTGACTCTTCAAAAGCACTATTTGTTCAGTGATAATCAACAATGAGGAATGTTTTGAAGTTCATGAAACAGTCACATGTTCTGTTTTGAGGTGCAATAAAAAGTGCGATAAAAACCCCAACTCACACCAGCAGATGGGCCCTCTGGTACTGTTGTCAGATGTGGAAATGTCACTGGTTGGAACACACTGGAGATTCTCAAACTTTATTGTCTGAAACTCCATTTGCATTCAACCATGACCTATGTTTCCATGACGTCATCTTTCATGAGATCACATTATTTATGAAATCCAATTTTAGAAGAAATAAATCTAGTATCATTCCTTGGCCACATCAAGATTCTCATTTAGACTGGCAGAAGGAGTCAAGGCATCTGGCCCCACTCTTCCATTTGAAACTGCTGAAAATGTCTAAAATAGTTTTTAAAAATTAGAAAATAAAATATATGTAAAACTGAAAACAGCCCAAGTTCTGATCAATGCAGTCAGGTTGAACTTGGTTAAGAGAGGAAGGTGACAGCAAAGCCATTACTCTCTCTCAGAGCTCAGGTAAAACAGAGCCTGCCTGTGTTGGATGAGCATTCTAAGGGGTGACTTAATTGAGTTGGGTGAACAGTGAGATCTGAGTAAGAAGGCAAACTTAGAAGCATCCCCGAGCCTTGTGAGAGGACACAGAGCTTAATGAGAGGAAAAAAAGACATGCCATCTTTGTTAAAAGGCAGCACAGAAGAGTGGGCAAAGGCTTTGCAACTGAAGGGTGGTATATGTTAAATGCCCCCATGTTGACCATCACAGTTAACCAAGCCAACTTCCTGCTCAGTAGGACATAAATCCACAGTGCAGAGAGACATCTAAGCTAATGGTTGACTCAGTTCATTTCTCTGTTCTCTCTGCTTTATCATTCTTTAGAAAATAGCTTGCCTGTAAAGAACAGTTCACATGAATCAATGAGTAATCTTGTAACAAGATAAGTAATAATACAAAAGGAGTTTTTGCAGAACATACTGCAGATATGCTGCAAGAAAAATAAATAAGAAACAGGAAAACAGGCAGACTAATGTCCAAGAAAGTTACATCATAGTATAAATAAAAATTATAGAAAAATGCATTTCCATTGAAAAAATTTTATGGCTTCTTTTCAAAGAAGAGTTATACTGATTCAAGTAAAAGATAATTAAACAATCAAAATTGATTTTAAGAAAAAATAACCTGCAAATATTTGAAAAAAATAAAAGAATGAGTAGTTAAGCAAGTGAAAATTAACATTAGAAGTAGAAAAAGAGACACTTTTTGATTATAGGAAAGAGATAAAGAGAATAGAGGTGGAAAAAATAAAGGAAATTAATAGAAAAAACATATATTTAAAATGATTAGAAAAAAGGGACATATGAAAGGCAGGAAGGGACTTTCAACTTTTGCATAAATATCTCTAAAGAAAGAAACAGAACAAGTATTCAAATATAATAGAATAAATATTTTCTCAAATAAATAAGACATAAATCCATAATTTGAAATGTGCCCAACTTTTCCAGGAGAAACAATTTAGCAAAATCAACACAGAGACATAGTTTAATAAAGATACTGGACTTCAAAGATAAAGAATCTAGGCCTTAAAAATAAATCAAATGATAATAAAAGGAAAAGTTTAAATTTGGTTTCAGACTTTTTTAGCAATATTAACCACTAGAAGATGATGAAAAATGTGGCCAAGTCCTCAGAAAATGTGTGATCCCAAAACTTTTTACCTTGTCAAGTTGTTGTTTGATATTTCCAAGCATGCAAGAACTCCAGGAGAAAAGGACATCTGCATCCCTTCAAAAAAATTGCTTGAAGATGCCAATCAACAGGTGAAGGGAGTAGCCATGGTGGTGATGCGGGTGAGCATTAAATTTATCAAATAAATAAATAAATAAGACTAAGCCACTGTAGGAATGATATTACAGAATAAAACATAATGTAGAAATAATAATGATGTTATAGTAAAATAAGCCAAAAATGGGAGGCAGGGAGAAGAAAAGAAGCACCCTAAGTGTGAAAACCTCACCTTTTATAGAACGATTTCTAAACTTATCATTTAAAATAATAAACCCAGGGAGTTCCCTGGTGGTGTAGTGGCTTAAGGCTTCGGCGCTGGCGCTGTCAACGCTGCGGCCTGGGTTCGATTCCCGGCCAGGGAACTACCCACATACCAAAAAAAAAAAAAAGTTATAAAAAAATAAAATAATAAACCCAGTAATAGAGGTGACAGTGCATTATTTAAAAGTATAAAAGTAACAATCAGAAGCATTAATGATGATATAATACATCAAAATTGAGCAGTGTACAATAGGCTAGGTGGAAAAAGTGTAAACATAGTTATTTTCTCATCTTTTGTTGTGGCAAGTCATCAGATACCATGTAAGAATTTTAAAATATAATAATTTGTACATAAAATTATAAAGATATGTGGCTTTAATTTGTGTTATAACATTATAAAGAAAAGATTCAAGAAAGAATAATCAAACCATAACCAAATATTTTTCTCATATCAAGAAATGTGAATTAATTGAAAGAACAAGACTCTAAGCTTGGATCACAAAGCATAATCCCAATTTAAGCCATAGTCAGACACAGATAACTAAAGGCATGCCAAGCAAATGCAGCAAAAAGAAATAGGACTTCTGATATTAATATTAGTTAAGTGTGAACTAAAGACAAATATATTAAAGATAAAGAAGAACACGCTACAATGAAAAGAATATTATCCATAATGAAGCTTTAATTTTCATCTTTACATATAAAATATCAAAGCATTTAATTCATAAAGCAAAACATACTGAAAATATGAAGATAAGTATAAGTATGCTGGTAGGAGAGTCATTCACTTATCTCATTCTCTGACAATAAGAAAAAAATTAAGAATAAATCGGCACTAAAGATTATAATTAATAAGATAGATCTAAGTGGTAGATACACACACACACACACACACACACACACACTCACCTATTTTTCTAATTATATCAGCCAGTTGAAAAATACTTTTTAAACTATGGAACATTTTTTAAAACTGCAACAAAGTAGTCCTCAATAAATTCCACAAGTTGAAAAGGTGCCAAACAGAACACATTCTCCTAGTTTGGTAATAAAAAGCTCTGTAAATTAATAATAAAATAATACAACAAGAAACTACTATCTAGAAATTAAAAAGTCAAACAGAAAGAACAGAATCTTACATTGAAAAAGCATGGATGAAAGGCATTACTCATCTCATGCCAGTGAGCTGTCATACCACTTGCTGGCCTCACTCCTTCATTTAATAAGCTTCTTCTTTTTTGTTGTTGTTGCCAAAAAAGGGAAGAATGAAATTAATTTCTTTAACATACTTTTTCTAAACTGGAAATTTTCTAATAAACATTTACAATTGCTCTATGGTATTCATCTTAATCCCTTATATAAATATGTAAAATTTATTCAGAATTTAAGTGCATTTACCACATATTAAGAGAATAAACTATTTTAAATTCTTTATTTGACAATTTTCCTTGGTTTCAAATAAACAGGCTTATTTCCTAATTAGCACATTGCAAGTAGTCAATTAGAGCAGTCTGACTTAAGAAGCAGACAGGGTGAGGCTGTTGTTACCAAGGGGCACTGACATTGTACAACTTTGGAATCTGAGGACAGAACTCCTGGGTGTGCCTGTCTACATTCTTGTCTGTACCTGGTCTGCATTGGCTGTGTGCTGATGAAATCCCTGCTCTCCTCTCCATGTCCTGTAGCTAGGAGAGCATTCTTTTCACCTCTAGGATGCATTCTAATTTGCCCACTCCTGAAGTATGGAAGTCTCAGGAACTTAAAAATGATACAGCTCACTCCCAGTTTCCTGCTGGATCTAGCACCTAACCCACACTACAGCCTTCTGGATGACCAAGCTTTCATGAATCTATGCCTTCCTGACTCACTCAGGGCCTTTCCCACTCACTTCCCTGGAAGAGGCTCTTGTATACTGTTGATGGAGCTAAAGGCTGATGGTGACCTTGTTTAGGTTATCTTCTCCAGGAAACTTCATTTCATATTTAATAATTATCCTCTCCTCCTGCAACCTGGTTTGTGCATGCATTACTCAGTTTTATATTAACTACTTTTCATCTTTTTATATACAAATAATTGGCAAGAAAAATATTTGATTGAGGAAAAAACAAGTAGCATGTGGTCATTAAAAACCCACCTAATTTCTGTATAGTGTGTTTGCTCCTAATTCCTTTCTTAAAACCTGGAGTAGGGAATGTGTTGGAACACATCCTTTGATAAAATTTACTGTATTCACCACAATATTCAAACCAATATTCAATATTGCGGGGGAAGTTCTTTGTAACAAAAGCACCCTGATGCAATATTGTATGTATTATAATAATGATAAGAGGGCCTACTTTCTTTACAAAGGCAACAGATTTTGAATTTTTCCTAGTATATCAAGGGCACCATCCATGCAAATTGGTTCACATATGTCAAGCATTAGGTTATACTTTCAAAAAGCAGGCACTGACAGGACTGAACTCATCAATTCCTTTGTAGTTGTTTGCAATGGTTCACCAAACTAGATTTCTTTGATCTGTTTCTCTTTTATGTATATCACAAATATGAGGCCCACTCTGACCATCAACCTCTGATGACTCATGAAATACCCACTTTGAGAGGACTAATGGGGCTATTTTCTATAACTTGCTTTTTAATGGATTCTAAAAGAGATCACATCATTTTCTCAGGAACTCACTGAGGGTTATTTTGTGCATCTTCTTCCAATACTATGTTTTTGGAGGGGGATTCCTTTCAATGCATAAGATTTCACTAATTTTTCAACTATTGAATGAAATTTCTTTCCCTTGTTGCACAAATGTGCAATAGGACAGAAAACTTAACAATAAACAAAGACTTCTCAGGGGTCAAACACAAACATTTCAAGATATTTGTAGAATAGTCTCAAGTCTAGCTGCATAGCCTTGTTTTACTGAAAGTTTGGATAGCTCAGATGTTTTGAATTTGAAAAATATAAATTTCACAAAACACATTGCATTGTATATTGAACTTCTGAAAAATAGATCTCTGATCCCATTTGTGTTTCTTTAATATGACTCATTTCTAAACATATGAATATTTCCTTGAGATGATGTGTTTTGCTAAATAAACAAACTCTGAAACTACCCATATTACCTGTGCAACTGTTGTGATAGCAGCTAACCTTTAACAAGCAGTTTTTGTTCTAGGACTCATTCTCAGTACTTTTCAAATTGCTAATTCGGGTCTGGAGGAAATTTACATGATGAGCCTAGAATGCCTTCTTACCAGACAGCAAAGGTAAAAGTGATCAATTCATATTAATTTTCCCAGCACTTTCTCCACTTGAAAACAGAAAGTCCTGTGTCACAGGAACCCCCCAAATAAGATAGCGGTCATGTCAAATAATAATAAGATTATGTCAAAAGGACACAAGAGTCAACTTCACTAGGCTCCCTCCATGGGACAAAGATGGATAATTTGAGCATGAACAAAGGTGATAATTACAGTATATCAAATTGCATCAAACATATATAAATTCATAATGATACTAAAAACATAGGAAAAGAACAGTCAATTTGTCTACTTTAGAGAGAACCAACTCATTATTTTCAAAATCAAGCATTTATCTGATCTTTCTTAAATAAACAAGTACTCTTGAGTGTCTGGAGTGTAGAGGAGAAGTTTCTTTCTATAGAAGTATTCCACCTAATACATAATGAAGGAAGATAAAAATTAAAATATTATCATTTTACAACCCCTTATAATCTTGCAATTGAGCATAAACAGTTGCTAATTTCAACAAAAGAGAGACAATAAAATATTATGTACTGTTGGAAAAACTAACACCACCTATGCAGGATTCTCTTAGGCCTAATTATAGGGAACCTAGAGGACACAGGACCACATTAAATGCTATGTAATCAGCAAAATACAAACTGTAGCAAATTCTACAGGACAAATGACCAGTTTTCTTCAGCTAATAATTGCATTCAAAGAAGATGGAAGTGGAATGTAAAGAGACTTAAGCGAGATTTAAGGAATAACCAATTGTAATGTGTGGACATTGTTTGAAAAATGATTCAAACCAATGAACTACAAATAATTAGACATTTTTCAATAATTATAAATTTACAAACTGACTAGTCAATGTTGACTTATTTTACAATATTTAAATGTGATAATGGTAGTCTGGTTTATTTGTTTTAAAAGAATCCTTATGTTTTAAAGATATATACTGTAATACTATGAATAAAATAATATGATATATTATCTGAAATGTGCTTCAAAATAATATAAGGTGAGGGTGTGGGAGAAGTGGGTTACAATATAAATGAAAAAAAGATTGACTTAGTTAATAATTGTTGAAAGTTGAGGGAGAAGTACTCGGCGATCATATACTATTGTATTTATTCTATACATTTAAAAAATTCTTCATAATAAAAAGGAGAGAGATATATATGTATTAAGGTTTTAATATCATGTAGCTAGAAAGAAAATGAGTCAGATTAAGCAAGCACAATTTTGGTCTAGAATTAATTTTCCCAAGTGCTGTACTAGCTCAAACAATATCTTGAAAGATGGATATTAATTAAACAATAACAGAAGAGATGAACAAATGCAATTTACCACTTCTTATGTCTTCAAAGATAATCATTTCAGTCTAAAATGGCAGATGGATACTGTAAAAAACTGACTTTTTTATACATGTTCTGGTTGAGTTGCAATAATGCTTCTGTATTTATTTTCTCTGCCATCTTTCTTTTACTAAGGGAGAGCATCTCCTTGAGAGTGCATATATTCCTGGTAAAGAATCTCTCACAACACTTAATCATTAATTATCTTCAAATGAAATTATGTTCCATGTCTTTACACTTCCTAAAACTTAATTTCAGTCACCTCTTGCCTCTGTGTTTCACTGAAGAAATTTCTAAGTCAAATCAGGGTTGACTTGCTGACTTCCTTCATGCTTCTCAGTGGAATTGTATCAAAATTCTGGGAGCCTCAAGATATCAGGGCATAGGGAGGTGACAGGAACTGTGCCTAGTCTTTGTTTGCCATTGGTCCATGGGGCATCTGCTACTGTATTCTTAGCCATATTGGTTCCCAGACATTGGCAGATATACTCATGTAAGAGCTCTGTATCTCCATCTAGTTCCTGTCTAAAGTTCAATCAGATCATTCTGTATCCCTCTTTGTCCCCAGAGTAAGAATCCTCTGGGTCCTCTGACTTCTGAGAGAACACAGCTCTCTTGAATACTCTTCTTCATCACTGAAGCTATTTCAGGACCTGTTGCCTAGACCCACTGAACTGCCCAGTCTAGTCTAGTGCTGTTTCATTCATTCATGCTAGGAAAGGAATTTGCACTCTTATTGCTTTTCCAGGTTCCACCTAGAAAACAAGATGCAAATTTCCTCTATTCTTATATCCTCAAACTCACCTCAGATTTCATTGTTTTTCCTCTTGTGTATTTTGACCACAGGAGAAGAGAGAATGCAATACTCCTTTTCAGACTCCCTTAGTATTGCTTTCCTTTTACTATTTTTTTCTACCCCAAACCCAAGGAATTTTTATCTATTATAGTATCCAGTCAGCAGAAAATTCTGTCTGCTCATGTAATCTTCCAAGTCTTTGGTCTCACAACTGTACCTCAAATTTTGAAGCTCAGAAGCTAAAAATTAATGTTTTATTTTTGTTCTCTGTAGTTAGCTGTGACCTCCCTTTAGGCAATAGGTTCTCCATATCTAGCTGGCTAAATGGGGGAGGGTCAGGGATTAACAGGTAATACATGAAAGAGACTGCAGCTATTGACATATTAAAAGATTATCTTGCTGTTTTGGGATAGTAATTGTACTGAATGGGCTGTGGCAGAAGTCCATAAGATCTGGAGCGCTTTCTCTTAAATAGTTACTTTTGAAGGAAACTGGTTTCAATAGATTTTTTTCAGTTTAAGCTGCTATGACTTATGCCATTTATTTTTTTTAGGTCAGACTAAGCCTCCTGGTCTAGCTATTCCTAATTAGACCAAAGAGCAATTTATTGTACTAGGCTACAACATGTGCATTTAATATCAGGAAATCTGACTGACTTTAAGGTAACTGGGAAAGATTTTTGAACAATAAGATCAAATATTTTACCAATACTGGATGGGCCCAACCAAATCCTCTATAAAGAGTTGCTAGAAAGACAAAGGGAAGGTAGCTCCTTTGAGCTAAGGTAGCCATTCCAAAGAATCGTAAGCAACTTGTTGATAACTAACTCCTACTATATACTTCATGGGGCGTGAATTAGGGAATATAGAGAGGTTTGCGTAGTTGATGGGATTAACTTCCATAGTTCCCCATGTTCTCATATACGAGGTCTCACAATTAAGTTCACAAACTCATCCTTAAAAAAATGCTACATACTTCATTGCTGAATACCATTATGGTCTTCTTTGAAGTACTCCCCTGAGGAAGCTATGCACCGACAACAGCACCTAGTCCATCCTTCGAAGTGATATTGAAACTCGTTTTCTGGAATGGCCATCAGCGCTATTGTTATATTAAACTTGATGTACTGAATGTCATCAAAATGTCTTCCTTTCAATATTTTCTTTATCTTCAAGTAAAGAAAAAACTCATTGGGAACCAGATCAGGTGAGTAGGTAGAGTGTTCCAATACAGTTATTTGGTTACTGGCTGAAAACTCCCTCAAAGACAGTGCCATGTGAGCTGGTGCATTGTCATGATGAAAGAGCCATGTGTTGGTGAAATGTTCAGGTTATTCTCATCTAACTTTTTACAGAGCCTTTTCAGCACTTTCAAGTAGTAAACTTGGTTTACTGTTTGTCCAGTTGTTACAAATTCATAATGAACAATCTCTCTGATATCAAAAAAAGTTAGTAATATCGTTTGGACTCTTGATTTGGACTGATGGAACATTTTCGGTCATGGAGCATTGGCAGACTTCCATTGTTGTGCACTTTGACACTTTGTTTCAGGGTCGTATTGGTATACCCATGTTTCATCAACAATGATAACATGGCGCACACGACCATCTTGCCTCTCAAAAAGGTCTTGGCAAATTTTGACTCTCCTTTGCTTTTGTTTATCAGTGAGCTCCTTTGGGACCATTTTTACACACACCTTTCTCATAATAAGATTTTCAGTTAAGATTTTCCTAATTGTTTCTCTATCAATGTTTACTTGGTCTGCTATGCTTTTCAGTCAGCTGATGATTTTGACACACAATTCAATGAATTTTGAAATGTTTTTGTCGGCTCTGCTTCTTACTGGTTTCTCTGCATCAGTGACATTTTCTCTCCCCTCAGAGAAACGTTTAGTCCATTTGTACAGTGCCATTTTCTTTTTTTTCCCATCTCTTTCTTTTTTAAAAAATATTTTTATTGTTAAACTTATTGCGATGACAAAGGTTATCAAGAGTTACATAGGTTCCAGGTACAATTCTACAGTATATCGTCTATCAGTTGCATTATATGTTCACCACACAGTGTGTGTTCTCTTTCCATCACCATATATTTGGCTATCCCTCTTTCCTCGCCCACCCTGTCCCTCTTCTCTCACCCCTCCCTCTTCACCCCCAAATAACCCTTAAACTATTGTGTTCCTGAGTTTGTTTGTTTGTTTATTTGTTTGTTTTTCTTTGTTGCTTTCAGTTTTATATTGTGCATGTGAGTGAAACCATATGGTTTTTGCATTTTTTTTTTGGTCTGGCTTATTTTACTTAGCATGATGATCTCTAGATCCATTCATTTTGTCACAAATGGCAGTATTTCATCTTTTCTTATACCTGAGTAATGTTCCATTGTGTATATGTGCCACAGCTTCTTTATCTAGTCATCTACTGAAGAGCACTTTGGTTGTGACCAAGTCTTGGCTACCATGAACAGCGCAGGATGAACAGCGAGGTACATAAGTCTTTGCAGACTATGGTTTTCAAGTTTTTGGAATAGATAGCCAGAAGGAGGATTGCTGAGTCATATGGTAACTCCATTCCCAGTTTTTTGAGGAAACTTCACACCGCCTTTCATAGCGATCGTATCAATTTGCATTCCCACCAGTAGTGTGTGAGAGTTCCTTTTTATCCACATTCTCTCCAGCAATTGTTATTCCTGGTCTTGTTAATAATAGCCATTCTAACAGGTGTGAGGTGGTATCTCGTTATGGTTTTAATTTACATTTCCCTGATAGCTAATGAAGTTGAACATTTTTTTCATATGTCTGCAGGCCATTTGTATTTCTTCGTGGGAGAAATGTGTGTTTAGGTCCTCTGCCCACTTTTCAATGGGGTTGTTTGTTTTTTTGTTGTTGAGTCATATTTGTTCTTTATATATTTTAGATATTAAACTCATCAGATGTGTTCTTTACAAATATTTTCTCTGATTCAGTTGCCTCTTTTTTTGCTTTGTTTATGGTTTCTTTTGTTGTGCAGAAGCTTTTTAGTTTGATATAGTACCATTCATTTATGATTGCATTTACTTCCCTTGCCTTTGAGGTCAGGTTCATGAAGTCTTCCTTGAGCCCTAGATCTATAGGTTTAGTACCAATGTTTTCTTCTATGCAGTTTATTGTTTCAGGTCTTATCGGAGGTCTTCAATGCATTTTAAATTAGTTTTAGTGTATCATGAGAGTGCACAGCTCAGATTCATTCTTTTGCATGTGTTTTTTTCATTTTTCCCAGCACCATCTACTGAACAGGCTGTCTTTTAACCATTGCATATTTTTTGCTCCCTTATCAAAAATTATTTGTCCATAAATTTGTGGGTTTATTTCTGTGTTTTTACTTCTGATCCATTGGTCTGCATGTCTGTTTCTCTGCCAATACCAAACTGTTTTGATTATTGATACTTTGTAGTATAAATTGAAATTGGGGAGTGTGATACCACCAGCCTTATTCTTTTTATGTAGTATTGTCTTTACAATTTGAGGTCTTTTGTGGTTCCATAAAAGTTTGATGATTTTTTAATCTATTTTGTGAAAGTATGATTGTTGGATTTTTATGGGAATTCCATTAAATCTGTAAATTGTTTTGAGTAATATGGCCATTTTAATAATGATAAGTCTTCCTATCCATGAACATGGAATATATTTCCATTTCTTTGTGTCCTTTTCAATTTCTTTCAAAAGTGTCTTATAGTTTTCTGTGTATAAGTCTGTCATGTTCTTTGTTAAGTTAATTCCCAGGTATTTCATTATTTTTGTTGTGATAGCAAAAGGAATTGACTCTCATTTCTTTTTCTGAAGATTCGTTGTTTGTATATAGGAATGCTGTTGCTTTTTGTAGTTGATTTTGTATCCTGTGACTTTCCTGTATCCGCTTCTTGTTTCTAATAGTTTCTTGGTGGAGTCTTTGGAATTTTCTATATGAAAAATCATGTCATCTGCAAATAGTGACAAGTTTACCCATTCTCTCTCAATTTGGATAACTTTTATTTCTTTCTCTTGCCTGATTGTCCTGGCTGGAACTTCCAGTACTATATTAAATAGCAGTGGTGACGGGGGGCATCCCTGTCTTGTTCCTGATGTTAGAAGAAAGGGCTTCAGCTTTTCTCCATTCAGGATGATATTAGCTGAGGTTTTGTCATAGATAGACTTTATTATGTTGAGGTACTTCTATACTCATTTTATTTAGTGTTTTGATCATAAATGGATGTTGTATCTTCTCAAATGCTTTTTCTGCATCAATTGATATAATCATATGGTTTTTATCTTTTAGTTTGTTTATGTGGTGTATCACATTGATTGATTTTCATATGTTAAATGACCCTTGTGCTTCTGGGATGAATCCCACTTAATCAAGATGTGTGATCTTTTTAATGCATTATTGTATTCCATTTGCTAATATTTTGTTTAGAATTTTTGCATCTGTGTTCATCAGAAATATTGGTCTATAGTTTTCTTTTTGGGGAGTGTTCGTACCGGGCTTTGGTATTGGGGCATTGTTGGTTTTTAGGAACTTGTCCATTTCTTGTAGGTTGTTAAATGTAGTGGCATTAAGCCCTTCACAATATTGTCTTATAATCCTTTGTATTTCTGTGGTATCAGTGGTAAATTTTCACCATATATTTCTACATGTGGATTTATTTCTACATTTGTATCCTTTCCTTTTGCCCTTTGGTTAGTCTAGCCTGGAGTTTGTCAATTTTGTTGACTTTCTCAAAGAACCAGCTCTTTGTAGCATTAGTTTTTCCTATTGTCTTTTTGTTCTCTATTTCATTTAGCTCTGCTTTAATTTTTATTATTTCTTTTCTTCTGCTGATTTTGAATGTCTTCTGTTATAATTTTTCTATTCTTTAAGATGGAATGTTAGGATTTTTACTTGTGATTTTTCTTGTTTCTTAAGATAGGCTTGTAATGATATCAACTTTCCTCTTATTACTGCTTTTGGTATGTCCCAATAATATTGATATGTTGTATTTTATTTGTCATAAGTTTCTATGTATTTTTAATCTCTTCTTTTATTGGTTCTTTGATGCAGTCATTTTTAAATAACATGTTGTTTAATCTCCATGTATATGTGGTTTTTTTCTTCTGCTTTTCTTTTACAGTTGATCTCCAATTTCAGAGCTTTCTGGTCTGAGAATACACTTGGTATTATTTCATTCTTCTTGAATTTGCTGGACTACTCTTTTGTCCCAGTATATGGTCTATTCTCAAAAATGTTCCATGTGCATTAGAAAAAAAGGTATAATCTTTTTTTCTGCTGGATGAAGTGCCTTATGAATGTCAATTATATCCATTTGCTGTAATTTGTCATTTAGAGCTGATATTTCCTTATTTATTTTCTGTTTAGATGATATGTCCATGGCTGTTAAGGGGGTGTTTAATTATCCTACAATGATTGTACTTTTGTCGATTTCTCCTTTCAGATCTGTTAGCAGCTGTTTTATATATTTTGGTGCTACCTGATTGGGAACATATATATTAATTAGTGTCAAGTCTTCTTGATATTGTATTGTGCCTTTTATCACTATATAATGTCCAACTTCGTTTCTTTTTACATTTTTCAACATGAAGTTTGTTTCATCAGATATCAGTATGGCAACTCCTGCTTTTCTGTGGTTACTATTTGCTTGGAGTATTGTTTCCGATTCTTTCACTCTGAGTCTGTGTTTGTCCTTGTAGCTGAGGTGTGTCTCTTGGAGACAACATATGGATGGGTTTTGTTTTTTAATCCAGTTTGCTACTCTGTGTCTTTTTATTGGTGAGTTTAGTCCATTAACATTTAGAGTGATGATTAATATGTAAGGATTTCTTATGACCATTACTTCTCTGTTTTAATTTATTTTCTTAATTTCTGTTTCTTTCTTGTTACCCCAACCCTGTTCCATTTCTTCTGATGTTTTGTTTCAAGTCAAAGAGCCTCCTTCAGTATTTCTTGAAGTACTAATTTTGTGCTGGCAAATTCCCTCAGCTTCTGTGTGTGTGAGAAGGTCTTTATTCCTCCTTCATACCTGAAGGATAATTTTGCTGAATAATTTACTCTTGGATGGAGGGTTCTTTCTTTCAATATTTTGAATATTTTATTCTACTCCCTCCTGGCTTGTAGAGTTTCTGCTGAGAAGTCTTATTTCAGCCTGATCAGTTTACCTCTGAAGGTTATAGTTCTTTTTTCCCTAGCTGCCTTGAAAATTCTCTCTTTGTCTTTGGTTTTTGACATCTTCAGCACTATGTGTCTTGGAGAAGATCTGCTAGGTTCCAGGTATCTAGGGGACCTATTTACTTCTTGAATATGGGGTTTCAGATCTTTCCATAAGTTCGGAAAATTCACATTTATTATTTGTTTGAGTATGTTCTCTGTAGAGTGCTCTGCTCCTTCTTCCAATCCTATTATCCTGATGTTGTTTTGTTTCATT
The DNA here is from genome assembly GCA_004026885.1 of Lyroderma lyra. Taxonomy (NCBI): domain Eukaryota; kingdom Metazoa; phylum Chordata; class Mammalia; order Chiroptera; family Megadermatidae; genus Lyroderma; species Lyroderma lyra. The sequence continues at coordinate 3,472 of PVJL010012689.1, read as the reverse complement.
GAGTCAGATAGTTCTTCCAGAGTTATTGCAATCTTTTTGGTTCTGTATTCCTTATCTTCCTCTTTCTGAGATGTTTCCATGTTCCAATCTTCAATATCACTAATTCTTTACTCTATCTGGTTGGCTCCATTTTCTATGACAGTTATTTCATTTCTCACTTTTTAAATTTTATTATTTAGCTCTTGAATTTTCATCTCATTCTTCCTTATAATTTGAATTTTTTGTTATACTGTTCTTTTTGTTCACAGATTTCCTTTCTGAGATCATTCATCTCAGATATGGTGTTTTGCCAGTATGTTTTCATTTCTCTGAGAGCCTTTAGAATGGCTATTCTCTGTCAGTTAGTTCATAAATTTCTAGATCTATAAGACTTTTTTCTAGAGATTTTTCATCTTCTTTCTGAGCAGCTTTAAATCCTAAGGTACTCATATTGTCTTTTGTGTTCTTTTTCTTCAGCATGAGGGCTTTATTTCCAGCAGCACCCAGGAGATCACTTTATTTCTCTGATCAGTATTCTTGTGGTATCTTGCTGTAGAGCAGACAGTAGGTGGCACTGGGTGGGCAAGTTTTGGAAGAGAGGGGTGTTTAAACTGTATCTCTAGTCTCCAGCAGCATTTTGAGGCAGGGTGGGGTGGTCCGCACTGTCTCCACTTCATGCAGTCTGTTGGGAAAGCTGTGAGAGTTGGGGGAGGCCAAGAAAATGCAAGCTGAGGCTGCCCCACCCCATGTGCCCTGCCAGTGAAGCTGTGGGAGACAGACGAGGCTGGTGGGATGCAGTTTGAGGCTGTTCACACAGCTGGGCAAACTCCACCAAATCTTCCCCTGCCCCCTCTCCAGTGCCCCACCACTGGTCATTTCAGTTATTTGCCTCCTACTCCAGGTAGCCCCCACGAGTGCAAGATCCCAATATGTTGAAAGCCCTGAGTGCAGGGAGCCAAGGTGGGAGCTGCACAAGGGTGCTGCTCAAGGGGGCCACGCCATAGTGCCATTTTGTTCATGGCATTATCCCCATAAACTTGGACTAACATGTCCTTGATTTCACTTCCAATCTTGCCAAATTTAACAAGAAATTTAGTATTGTTTGTTACTCTAATTCAAGCTCCGACTTTCTTATGACGGCACACAAAAACACACAACAATAATGAACACTGCTCAGCAAGACACTGCCACATGTCAGCATGAACACAGTGTGAGACACAGATATACCAAGATTATGAAACCTTCCCAAGTTGTTTGTACAGTGCTGCCAACATAAGTGCACAGTGGCAAGTTCGCAAACTTAATTATCAGACCTTGTATATTTGCATTAAATTTGTATCACTTAGGTTCTTTCTTGGTTTGACAAAAGGAACTGCTGACTACCATAATACCTACTGTCTTAGTGGTTTGGGCTGCTATAACAAAAATACCACAGACTGAGTGGCTTAAACAATAGCAATTTATTTCTAACAGTTCTGGAGGCTGGGATTCAGAGATCAGATGCTAGCATCATTGATTAGGTTCTGGTGAGAGTTTTTTTTTTTTCTTGGTTTGCTAACTGCCTTCTTTAAGCTCTCTTATGTCTCTTTCATAAGATCACTAATCCCCTCATGAGGGCTTCACCCTCTTGACCTAATTCCTTCTCAAAGGCCCACCTCCAAATATCATCCCATTAGGGGTAGAGTTTCAACATATAATTATGAGGGGACACAAATATGCAGTCTATAACATTGTAAGATTTGGGGGATTTAAAGAAGTAAATTATATAAACTTCCTACCACCATGCCTGTAGCATATAGCAGCTTAATACATTTAAAATTATTTTATTAATTGACTATTACTAATTGACTCATTATTCTAGTTCTACTGTGGATTTTTGGTTGAATTGGTGACACTAAAATATTTTTACTATATTTAGGAATTGTCAAGAGGCCTAAGAATCATTATTTAGTGATTAAACATGTATTAAGAAGTCACTGTTTATTTGCTACACTACTAGGAAACTCGGTGGTAAAAGATTTTGTATTTATACTTCTTAAAATTATGAACTTTCTTAGGATAAAAAGAATAAGAAAGAGCCTCTTCTTCTCTCAAGATTTCCTAATCCTCTGAAACAGGATTTTTTGTTGGTCCTTTAATTAAGAGGAGGGAAAGTAAGTTACGTGATTTGTTAAAAACTGTCACAGAGCTGGTGATTCTCTGGATCTCTTGACCTATAATGCTCACTCTATAAGGTGGGACAGTTTCTAGTAACAAAGTGTATTAGTGATCTATCACTGTGTAGCAAATCACTCTTACACTTAGCAGTTTAGAACAATGACATTTATTAATGCACAGTCTCTGAGAGTCTGGAATCCAGGCGTAGCTTAGCTGAGTGCTTCTGGCTTAAGGTCTCTCAAGAGGTTGTAGTCAAGATGTTGATCAGGGTTGAAGTCACATCAAGACTCAGCTGAAGCCAAATGATCTGCCTGTGAGCCTGCTCAGTTTCACATGGGCTGTTGGACTTAAGATCTCAGTTCCACACTGGCTCTTGGCCAGAGGCCTTCATTTTCTTAACATATGGGCTTCTCTGTAGAGCAGAACCCAACAGAGAAGGTAGCTTGCTCCTTGCTAAAAGAGAGCAAGAGATAGTGACCCAAGACAGATTTGTGGTCATTTATAACCAATCTTGGAAGTATCATCCCATCACTTCTGTCATTCTTTTTATTAGAAGCAAATCACAAAATCCAACTCAAAGGAAATTGTATAAGGGCATGAATACCAGGAAGTGGGGGTCATTTGGGGGTCATCTTGGAGACTGCCTACCACACAAGAATGCATCTGACACTGTTCAGGGAGATGAAATGGCTGGGCCTGAAACATTTACAGGTTTCTCATAGGAGTCAGCTATTGCAGAAAGTATTTGAAGAACCTGCATCAAACCATAGTAAGCTGCCTCTGCATTCACTAGGAATTTCATAGTAAATATACGAGGGCTATCAAAAAAGAGAATCCATCCATAAATGCCTCTATTTTTTATATTACATGGCTGGATACTTTCTGGACAGCCCTTGTATAATAGTGATTTTGTCTTTTAAACCTATGGTCTTTGAAAGATATTTCTACAGGAGTACTTATATTTATTTTAAGATCATTAACAGAAGGTACTTTTAAAGGAACACTTTTTCTGCATTCTGAGGTCTTTGATCCATTACCAGGACCTACAATGCATGGAAAAGACATACACATAGTTGATACTGTGTAGAGTCAGTTGGCAACATGTCTTTATTTCCAGCAAGGATCATGGGAAGGAATGGCTAAAGAAGTGGTTCAGTTGTGGAAGAACAATAAGTGCCCTAGGAGAACTGGCACTCCCACATATTGCTATTTAGGAGGGTAGATTTTACAACCTCTGTGGAGCTCAATTTGGTAACATCCATCAAAATTGCATCATGCTTATACCCTTTGATCCAAAAATTTCACTTGAAGAAATTTATCTTAAGAATACATTTGA
>PVJL010012688.1:0-35935 GCA_004026885.1 Lyroderma lyra | reverse complement strand
CAGATCATCCAAACAGAAAATAAATAAGGAAATAACAGCTCTAAATGACACATTACAGCAATTGGACATCATTGACATTTACAGGACACTTCATCCAGCAAAAAGAGACTACACCTTCTTTTCTAGTGCGCATGGAACATTCTCAAGGATAGACCATATGCTGGGACACAAAAGTAGCCTCAGCAAATTCAAGAAGATCAAAATCATACCAAGTGTATTCTCAGACCACAAAGCTTTGAAATTGGAGATCAACTGTAAAAGGAAAGCACATATACATGGAGATTAAACAACAGCTTATTAAAAAAGGACTGGACAAAAGAACAAATAAAAGATGAGATTTAAAAATATATAGAAACTAATGACAATGAAAATACATTGTATCAGAATTATTGGGACACAGCGAAAGCGGTAATAAGAGGGAAATTTATATCATTACAGGCCAATCTTAAGAAACAAGAAAAATCACAAGCAAACATCTTAGCATCCCATCTTAAAGAACTCAAAAAAGAAGAGCAGACAAAACCCAAAGTCAGCAGAAGGAAAGAAATAATAAAAATTAAAGCAGGGCTATACCAATTAGAAAACAGAAGGACAATAGAAAACATTAATATAACAAAGATCTGGTTCTTTGAGAAAGTCAAAAGTACTGACAAACCCCTGGTGAGACTAATCAAAGGACGAAAGGAAAGGACACAAATATCCAAAATTAGAAATGAAAGGGGAGAAATTAACACTGATATCACAGAAATACAAAGGATTATAAGAAAATATTATGAAGGACTTTATGTCACGAAATTTAACAACCTAAAAAAAAATGGACAAGTTTCTAGAAAATTATAGCCTACCAGGACTAAACCAAGAAGAACTGGATAATCTAAATAGACCAATGAATAGCAACGAGATTGAAATGACTATCCATAATCTCCCTAAAGGCAAAATCCCTGGACCAGATGGTTTCACCAATGAGTTCTACCAAGCATTCAAAGAATTAAAGCCTATCCTCCTCAGACTCTTCCAAAAATTTGAAGAGGAAGTAATACTTCCTAACTCATTCAATGAGGCCAACATTACCCTAATACCAAAGCCTGGCAAAGACAACACAAAAAAAGAAAACTATAGACCAATATCTCTGATGAACACAGATGCAAAAATCCTGAACAAAATATTAGCAAATAGAATACAACAATGCATCAAAAAGATCATACATCATGATCAAGTGGGATTCATCCCGGGAGCACAAGGATGGTTCAACATATGAAAATCAATCAACGTGATACACCACATGAACAAAATCAAAGATAAAGACCATACGGTCATTTCAATGGATGCAGAAAAGGCTTTCGACAAGGTACAACATCCATTTATGATCAAAACACTAAATAAAATAGGTATAGAAGGAAAGTATCTCAACATAATAAAGGCCATATATGACAGACCCTCGGCTAACATCATACTGAATGCAGAAAAGTTGAGACCTATTCCCCTAAAATCAGGAATAAGACAGAGATGCCCCTGTCACCACTGTTATTTGATATAGTACTGGAAGTTCTAGCCACAGCAATCAGGCAAAAGAAAGGAAAAAAAGGTATCCAAATTGGGAAAGAAGAGGTTAAATTGTCACTATTTGCAGATGACATGATCCTTTATATAAAAAATTCCAAAAATTCCACCAGGAAACTATTAGAAAAAATTAACTAATATAGTAAAGTCGCAGGATACAAAATCAATGTACAAAAATCAACAGCATTCCTACATACAAACAATGAATCCCCAGAGAAAGAAATGAGGGAGTCAATTCCTTTTGCTATCACAACAAAAAGAATGAAATACCTGGGAATTAACTTAACAAAGAATGTGACAGACTTATACACAGAAAACTATAAGACACTTTTGAAAGAAATTGGAACAGACTTTAAGAGGTGGAAAAATATCCCCTTTTCATGGATAGGAAGACTTAACATTGTTAAAATGGCCATTCTGCCCAAAGCAATCTACAGATTTAATGCATGCCAATCAAAATCCCACAATCATACTTTCGTGAAATAGATAAAAGACTTATTACATTTATATGGAATCATAAAAGACCTCAGATTGCCAAAGCAATACTACATAAAAAAAATAAGGCTGGTGGCATTACACTTCCTGACTTCTATTTATATTACAAAGCATCAATAGTCAAAATAGCTTGGTACTGGCAGAAGAACAGAAATAGAGACCAATGGAATAGAACTGAAAACCCAGAAATAAACCCACAAATTTATGGACAAATAATTTTCGATAAAGGAGCAAAAACCATACAATGGGGAAAAGACAGCCTCTTTAGTAGGTGGTGCTGGGAAAACTGGAAAAACATATGTAAAAGAATGAACCTGAGCTGTGAACTCTCACCATATACAAAAATTAACTCAAAATGGATTAAAGACCTTCATACAAGACCTGCAACAATAAACTGTATAAAAGAAGACATGGATACTAAACTTATACACCTAGGACTCAAGGAAGACTTCATGAACCTGACCTCAAAGGCAAGGGAAGTAAAAGCAAAAAGAAATGAATGGGACGATATCAAACTAAAAAGCTTCTGCACAGCCAAAGAAACCATCAACAAGGCAAAGAGACAGCCAACTGAATGGGAGTAAATATTTGCCAATAACACATCAGATAAGGGTCTAATATCTAAAATATATAAAGAACTAATAAGACTTAACAACAAAAAAACAAACAACCCAATTGAAAAGTGGGCAGAAGAACTAAACAGACACTTCTCCCACGAAATACAAATGGCCAGCAGACATGAAAAAATGCTCATCCTCATTAGCTATCAGGGAAATGCAAATCAAAACCACAATGAGAGACCACCTCACACCTGTGAAAATGCCTCTTATCAACAAGACAAGGAATAACAAGTGCTGGAGAGGATGTGGAGAAAAAGGAACTCTGGTACGCTGCTGGTGGGAGTGCAAACTGGTACAACCACTATGGAGGAAAGTGTGGAGTCTCCTTAGAAAATTGGGAATGGAGCTACCATTTGACCCAGCAATCCCCCTTTTGGGGATCTACCCAAAAGACTTGAAAACCTTTGTCCACAAAGACTTATGTACCCCAATGTTCATTGCAGCGCTGTTCACAGTGGCCAAAACATGGATATAACCAAAGTGCCCTGTGACAGATGACTGGATAAAGAAGCTGTGGTACATATACACAATGAAATATTATTCAGCTGTAAGAAAAGATGAAATATTGCCATTTGCAACAAAATGGATGGACGTGGAGATCCTCATGCTTAGTGAAATAAGCCAGACAGAAAAACAAAGAACTGTATGACTTCACTCGTATGTGGAATATAAAACTGAAAGCAAAAAAAAAAAAAAAAAAAAAAAAAAAAAAAAAAAAAAAAAAAAAAAAAAAAAAAAAAAAAAAAAAAAAAAAAAAAAAAAAAAAGAAATGAAGAAACAAATAACCCATGGACACAATCGATAGTTTAATGTTTATTTGGGTATGAGTGGGTTGGGGAGGGGAGAGAAGGGTGAGAGTGGTAGAGGAGGAGGGGAAGCTAAATATAAGGTCATGGAAAAAGAAGTCACATTAGGTGGTGAATTTATTATACAACAAGTTGACAATGCACTGTAGAATTATATGCCTGAAACCTGTGTAATCCTTGCTAACAGATGTCACCCCAATAAGTATAACAATAAAAATGAATTTAAAAAATGATGGGGAAACCTCAGCCTTTAGTAAAATGAAGATGGGGATGTTCAGCCTTCAAGAAGATGAAGATGGCATCACCCAGCCTCTAAAGAAACTAGGATGGGGACACCCAGCTTTCAAGAGGATGGAAATAAGGACCACCGGCACTCAGGAAAACAAAGAGGAGTACCTCCAGTTCTTGAGAGAATAATGTGGGAATCCCCAGCTTTGGGGAGGACAGAGGGAAGACCCTGAGACCTCAGAAAAAAGGAGGGAGACCTCAATTTTTGAAGAGGAAAAAGCAGGAAAATCTCAGTACTTAAGAGGGCAAAGTGGAGGACTCCCAGACCTCAGAGGACAGAGGAGAAGAGCCCCCATTCTTAAAAGAACAAAGAAAGAAAGAAAATTCCAACTCTTGGCAGCAACTATGGGAAAAACCACAGGCCTATGGAGTGCAAGGGGGATATCAGCTCTAGGGTAATTTAGAAAAGCACACCCAGACCTTGGTGAAATGAAGGGAGTGACCCCCATTTTTCAGAAGAACTGAGGAGACCTTCCAGGCTTTGAAAAACAAAGAAAGGGACTGCATTTCTCAGGAGATAAGAAGAGGTACTTCCATTTCTCAAGGATAAAGAACCCACAGAGTTTGAGAATATGTAACGTAACACTTAGCCCTTGATAAGACAAAATGGAGGGTCCTAGAGCCCTTGAAAAAATGAAGAGTAAAACCCTCAGCCTTTTATGGATGGATGGAGGGAACACACATTCCTTGGCAGAACAAGGCAAAGGACCCAATCTCAGCCCTAGAAAAAACAAAAATTAGGATACCCAGCTATTGAAAAAACAAAGAAGAGGAGCTCCTAACTCTCAAGAATACAAAAGAGTGGACCCCCAGCCATCAAGAGACCAAAAACAAACAAACAAACAAACAAATGAAAAACTCCAGCTTTCAGGAGGACAGATGCAGACTTTCAGGTTTTGGGAGCAAGAAAAGGAAAATTCCCAGACATTTGAAAGATGGAGTGGGGATCTCCAGTTTACACAAAGACTGAGGTTGTGACCCCAAGACTTCAGGGAATAGAGTGAAAGACCCCATTCCTCTTCAGAACATTAATTCAAACAGCCAGCCCCTGGGAAAATGGAGAGGAACCCCCAAGCTTCTTTGGACAAAGACTTAGAATCCTTAGCCCTTAGAAGGAAAAAGAGGAAACCGCACATGCTTGAGAGTGTGGGGAGCCATGGTTACAGCTAATTCAGAGCCTTACAGACTGGCTCAGTTAATGCTTAACCTGTTTTTGCTCCTGAGGCATTGTCTCTGCCTGCACCTGGAGGGTGCTTACAAGTTATGGAGGTATGTGGTGAGAACGGCCAGTTCTTGGACACAGAGGATTGATGGCTATCGTCATGGGATAATTACTTCTGGGAGTTTCAGTGATTTTATAGTTTCTGTGTAAAAGTTAAAGAATTATTGTCACTGAGGTAATGCATTTTTTCCTTGTTAACCGCACGTATTCCAGCTGTATATAAAGAGTGAGAAAAATAAATTCGGGGCAGTCTTGCTTAAGGCTGTCCTCCCTACCCCATCTCTTTCTCTTTGTCTTTTTCTTATCCTCACCCCCTCATTCAGGTTCCTCGTTCGATTTGCCGGCAGGCTCCGGCAGAGAGGATGAAGAAAAATTCCAGCCCTTGGGAAGATAAAGTGTGAGTGCCCCAGCCCTAGGGAAGTCAGAGAGGGAACTCTTAGCTTTTAAGATAAGATGGGTACCTTAAGTTCTCAGAAAAACAGGTTATCCCCAGCCTTTAGGAGAATGAATGGATGAAACCCCAGACCTCAGGAAAATATGAAAGAAACCACATCATTTAGAAGAATGAAAGGGAAAAGCCCTGCTCTAGGGAGAACAAAAGAGGGGGTACCCAGCACTTCAAAAACCTGGGAGAAGAAATGCCCAGGCTTTGGAATGACAGAGGGGAAGATCCCCCATAGCTCTCAGTTAAACAGAGGGGGATGTCTAGCCCTTGAGAAGTAAAAAGGGGGGAATCACTAGCCATCAGAAAGATGAAAAGAGAAACCCTCATGTCTCAGGAAAACAAAGGGTGATCCTCAACCCTTAAAAGGATGAAGTAGGGGTCCCCAGAACTCCAGATGATTGAGGAAAAGAGCACAAACTCTTGGTAGGATGGAGGAAAGTATATCAGCCCTTAGAAGAACAAAATTACGACCCCTCAGGCCTCAAGAAGACTGAAGGGGGACATAAAGCCCTTAAAAGGATTAAGGAAAAGATCCCCAAAAGGTAAGAAAAGGGACATAGAGTCATTAAAAAAACTAAAAGAGAAAAGTCCATTATCTAAAACACAGTGTGAGACCCCCAGCCCATGGGAGGACAGAAGGGGAAATACCAGCTTTCAGGAGACTCCCTGTTGTGAAGGGACAGATGATGAGTTGCCCAGTACTCAGAGGTACAAAGAATGTATATCCCCAGTTTTTGGAAAATCAATGGGGGTACACCCAGTTCTCAGAAAAACAAAGGCGAGATCCTCCTTTGGGGGAATATATATGACACTAGCCTCCAGCAATGGAAGGAAAATAGGGGGGACCCACAGCCTTTTTAAGAATGAAGGGGGACCCCAGTTAACTAGGTCACAAATGAAAAACTCAAACTTGCTGAGAAAAAGAAAGAAACTTGAGCAACTAAAATAATAGAAGAAGAAACCCCCAGAATCTCATGAAGATGAATGAGAGAACCCTCACCTTTTGAAGAACAAAGAAGGAAGTCCTACCCTTAAAAGAGGAAAGTAAAAACACCCAGCCAACTGGTGAATGGATGGGTGTAGTCCAGTCCTTGTAAAGATAAAGGGGATGAGCCTTAGCCCTCAGGAGAATGGAAGGGTAGACACACAGCCCTAGGAAGGACAAAAGGGAAGACCTCCAGCTCTTGGTAGAACAGAGAGCAAGAAAACAAAGGCCTCAGGAGGATAGAGTGGGAAGACACCCAGCCCACAAGAAGGCAGAGGGGAGAACCCCCACTTTTGCAAAAAACAAAATAAAACCGGGGGACCCAGGAACTAGGATAATGGAGGGAACAACCCCCCAGTCCTCATGAAGACAGACAAGGTGTCTCCAGTGCTCAGGAAGACAGAGAGGAACCCCCGTTTTGGGGAGATTAAAGTGAAGACTATCCAGCCCATAAGAAGAAAGAAGAAGGTATGCCAGACCTTGTAAAAATAAAAAAAGGTGAACCTTAGTTTTCCATAAGACAGAGGATTGGACTCACAGCCCTGGAGTAGATAAATGAAGGTATTGCAAGCCACCAAGAAAGGAAAGCATGAAGACTTTCAGCCCTTGGAAAATGCAGGGGAAACTTCGTGCTTGGGAGATAAAAAGGGATGACCAAGAGCTCCTAGAAAAATAAATGGTAAGAACCCATATTCCTCAAATTAAAAAAGGAGAAACCCACGGCATTCATAAGAGTGAATGGGGAACATCCTAGTTATTTGGAGTACAAAGTGCAAGACCTCCAGCCCTCATGAAATTGAAGAAGTACTCAACCATCAGAAGGACAATAATGGGGACTTCTAGCCCTCAAGAAAACAAAAGTGTGGACTCTTCCAGCCTGCAAGATGACTAAGATGGCATCTCCCAGTCCTCAGGAGGACAAAGAAGGGGACACCCAACTTTTAGGAGGATGTAGAGGGGGACCATCAGTACTCAGAAAAACAAAATGGCATATCCCCAGTTCTCAAGAAAATGAAATGGGGATCCACAGCTTTCAGGAAAAAGAAAGGCAGACCTACCCCCCTTGGGGGGAAAAGGCAAGACACCAGTTTTTGAGAGAATGAAACAAGGGAAGCCCAGCTTGTTGGAAGGCAAAGTGGGGTACACCTAGCCCATGGAAAGGTAGAGGTGAAGACACCCATTTCTCAAAGAACCAAGCAGAAAAACCACTCTGTTTTTAGGAGAAAAGAATTGGAAACACCAAGCCTCTGGGCTATGAAAGGGGGAAATTCAGCTTTAAAGGAGATATAGAAGACACCCAGACCTCAGAGAAACAAATGGAGCACACCCAGGACCTAGAAGGATGAAGAGAAAGCCCCCAAGCTTCTGGAGGACAAAATGGGGTAATCTTATCTCTTGGGAGATAAGAAGGCATACACCTATCTCTCAAGAGAATGAAGTTGGAAACCCTAAGTTTTTGTGAATATGGAATTTGACCTCCAGTTTTTGAGAGGACAAAGTGGGAGACCCACAGCTTTTGGGCAAACAAGGAGTGGAACCCACAACCTTCTAAGAAATAAAGGAAGAGAACTCAAAGCCCTCAAAAGAATATAGTGGGGAAACCCCCAGCCCTAGGAAAAAATAAACAGATAGGAGGACCTTCAATCTTTTAAAAGATAAAGTGGAGAGACCCACAATTCTCTGGAGAATAAAAAGATAGACTCCCAACTCTTGAGAGGACGAAGAAGGAAAACCTTAGCTTTAGGGAAGACTTATGGAAAACTTTCAGGTCTCAGAGGGAATAAAGGGGGGAACTCCCAGCCCTCTGGATATTGCAGCAGGAACTTCCAGTTTCCAGGAGGACTGAAGATGTGAACCCCCAGACTTTGGGGAGACAGAGAAAAAGACCCCATCCTCAGGAGAATGAAAAGGGACCCCCAGCCTTTGTAGGACAAAAAAGTGGAGACCCCAGCATTTGAGAAGGAGGAAGAGAAACCTCAAATATTTGGGAGAATAAAGAGTGAAACCCTCAGCTCTTCGAAAGAAAATGAAGTGCTGGTACCTCAGCCTTTGAGAAGATATACAAGAGATCCAAAGTATTTAAAAATAGCAAGTTCAAAAACCCCCAGTTTCTGAACAAATAGAGGAAAATTCCCAGTCTTCAGGAAAATAAATCAGGTACCACCAGCTTTAGGGAAATCAGAAAAAATAATACTAGCTTGTGAGAGGTGAAGGGTGTGAGCCTCAGGTTTCAGGAGGATAGAGGAGGGACCACAGCCTTTGGAAGAGTAGAGGGTGAGAAACCCCGCACTTGAAAGAACAAAGGAAGAGACATCCAGCCCTCTGGAAAACTGATGGTGGAAACCCCAAGCCCTTGGAATGACAAAGCAGGGACCACCAGCCCTTGGATTATAAAGGAAAAAGACTCTGTATTCTTCATAAAAGAGATGATGAGTTACTCAGCATTCAGAATTACAAAGGGTGTACCCTTAGCCCTCGAATAAACAACAAAGGTACATCCAGCCCTTGGAAATACAAAAAACAGAGATAACCAGCTCTCAAGATAATATAAATCCCCAGGACTCAGGATAAAAGGAAGGACCCACAGCCCTTGGGACTCTTCAGTATTTCAGAAGATGGAGGGGGGTAAAACCATCTTATGGAAAAACAAGAAGGGAAACCTCAGCCACTGAAATAGTGTAAGGAAAGATGCCCAGTCTTCACAAAATTAGATGAGAAAAGCCCCAGTTTTTGGAAAAACAAAGGAAAGTCCCTCTGATTTTTATTCTCAGAAGATCAAAGTCCCTTCAGCCAACATAAGGATGAAGGGGGATACCTCAGCTCTAGTAAAAATGGAGGGCTTGAGCCTCAGGTTTGGGGAGGATAAAGGGGTATCTCCACAGCACTCATAAGAAAAAGGAGGGGCCCAAGCCCTCTGTAGGAATGAAAGGGGTGACACAGAGACCTCAAAAAACCAACACGGAACAATCAGTCCTCAAAAAAACAAAGTTGGGGAGATTCATTACTGAGAGGACAGTGGGAAAGACCCTCATTTTTTTGGGAGAATGCAGGGTACCTATGGAAATGAAGAGAGAGACTCCAGCATACTTTGTCAAATGGGAGGTCTCCCAGAACTTGGGGGAATGAAGAATCTACCTTCAGTCTTCAGAAAAACAAAGGTGGGGTCCCTTAACACTCAGGAAAATATGAGGGGGTAATTCAGCCCTTGGGAAGTTAAAGGAAAGAAAGCCCAGCTCTCAGGTTAACAAAGTGGGGGACGACTAGCCCTCAGGACAATAAAAAAAAAACCAAAATCAGCCTTTAAATGTCTTGTAGAAAGAATAACATAAAAGTAACTTTATAATCATTTAGAAAAAAAGGCCTTGCTAGAAATGCGAAGTAAGTGTAACTATGCATTGTGAACAATGTAGTTAGTGAATAGCTGTTTAGAAAATTGTATCACCTTGGGAAGGCACTTCTAAAATTAGCACTTCAATGCACATTATTTTTTTTTCTTTAGGTTTTTATATTGTATTGATATGTTTCTGCATTATATTCTTCTGTAAATTAATATTTTTAATATCTGTAGTTACATACAATTTCAAGTTGTATATTCTTTGTTTTTTTTCTTGATTCTATTTGAAAAAAGTCAGCTGTTTTATTATTCCATTCAAGATACTTTTTATTGGGTTTAATGAGCAAATTAGATCTTCTGGGTTGTTTCTTTTTAACTTATTTTATTCTTAGACTTAATTGGGTTGACATTGATTGACAAGAATTACATAGGAACCAGGTGTACAATTCTACAGTGCTGCATTATGTGTTCACCAGTGTCAACTCCCTTTCCATCGCCATGTATTTAACTCCCACTCCTTCCTCTCTCATCCCCTTCCTCATCTCTGATCCCCCTCCCCTCTTGCCCTCAGGCACCCACTAAACTATTGACTTTGTCCATGAACTTTTGTTTATTTGCTGCATTTAGTTTTATATTACAAGTATTAGTAAAGTCATATAGTTCTAAATTTTTTCTGTCTGGCTTATTTCACTTAGCATGATGTTCTCAAGGTCCAACCATTTAGTTGAAAATGACAATATTTAATCTTTTCTTATAGCTAAGTAATATTCCATGAATATATGTACCACAACTTCTTTATCCAGTCATTTATCATGGGGCACATTGGTTGTTTTCATGTTTTCACCACCATAAACAGAGCTGAAATGAACACTGAAGTACATGAGTCTTTATGGACTAAGGTTTTTAAACTTGGGGGGTAGATACTTACAAGGGGGATTGCCAGGTCATAAGGTAACTCCATTCCCAATTTTCTGAGGAAACTTCACACTGTCTTCCACAGCAGTTGTACCAATTTGCATTCCCATCAGCAGTGTGAGAGAGTTCCTTTTTCTCCACATCCTCTCTAGCACTTGCCATTTCTTGTTTTGTTGATAATAGCCATTCTAACAGGTGTGAGATGGTATCGCATTGTGGTTTTGATTTGCGTTTCCCTAATAGCTAATGAGGCTGAGCAGTTTTTCATATGTCTGTTGGCCATTTGTATGTCATCATGGGAGAAGAGTCTATTCAGGTCCTCTGCCCACTTTTTAATTGGGTAGTTTGATTTCTGTCATTGAGTCATACAAGTTGTTTATATATTTTAGATATTAGTCCCTTATCAGATGAGCTGTTTGCAAATATTTTCTCCTACTTGGTTAGTTGTCTCTTTGGTTCATTGATGGTTTCTTTTGCTGTGCAGAGTTTTTTACTTTGATATAGTCTCATTCATTTATTTTTGCTTTTACTTTTTTTTGCTTTTTCTTTTATTTCTGTTGCCTTGGAGGTGAGGTTCATGAAGTCTTCTTGGAGCTCGAGGTCTATTAGTTAAGTACCAATGTTTTCTTCTGGATAGTTTATTGTTCTGGGTTTTATGTGGAGATTTTTAATTCAATTTGAATTGATTTTAGTATATGGTGAGGGTTCACAGCTCAGATTCATTCTTTTGAATATGGTTTTCTAGTTTTTGAAGCACCAACTAAGAAAAAGGTTTTTTTTCTCCCATTGTATGTTTTTTGCTTCTTTATAAAAATTTATTTGTTTATATATTTGTAAATTTATTTCCAGGTTTTCAATTCTGTTTCATTGGTCTCTGTGTGTTTTTTTTTTCTACCAATACTAAGCTGTTTTCATTATTGATGCTTTGCAGTATAAATTGAAATTGGGGAGTGTGATAACTCAAGCCTTACTCTTTATGTAGTATTGCTTTGGCAATTTGAGGTCTTCTGTGGTTCTATACAAATCTGATAATTTTAAAATCTATTTAGTGAAAGTATGTATGTGAAATTTTGATAGGAATTGCATTAAATCTGTATATTGCTTTAGGTAATATGGCAATTTTAACAATATTAAGTCCTTCTATTCATGAATACAGAAAATTTTTCTAGTTCTTTGTGTCCTCTTCAATTTCTTTCAAGCATCTTATAGTTTTCTATGTATAATTCCATCATGTTCTTTGTTAATTCCCATGTATTTTATTCTTTTTGTTGCTATCACAAAAGGTATTGATTCTGTCATTTTCTTTTCTGAAGATGCATTATTTTTATATAAAAATGCAATTGATTTTTGGACAGTGATTTGGTATCCTGCAACTTCACTGTATATGTTTAGTGTTTCTAATAGTTTTCTGGTGGGGTCTTTAAAAATTTATATATAAAGGATTATGTCATCAGCAAATAGTGACAATTCAACTTCTTCTGTTCACATTTGGGCATCTTTTATTTCTTTCTCTTGCCTGATTGCTCTGGCTAGAATTTCCAGTAGTGTATTGAATAACAGTGGTGACAGGGATATCTCTGTCTTGTTCCTGATTCTAGGCAAATGGGTTTCAGCTTTTCCTCATTCAGTATGATATTAGCTGAGGGTTTGTCATATATGACCTTTATTATGTTGAGGTACTTTCCTTCTACACCCATTTTAATAAGTGTTTTTATCATCAATAAACATTGTATCTTGTCAAATGTTTTTTCTACATTATATGATTGTACATGATCATACAGATTTCATCTTTTATTTTGTTTATGTGGTGTATCACATTTATTATGTATGTTGAACTATCCTTGTGTTGATGGAATGAATCCCACCTGATCGTGGTGTATAATCTTATTGATGCATTGTTGTATTCTATTTGTTAATATTTTCTTCAGGATTTTTGCATCTGTGTTCATTAGAGATATTGGTCTATATTTTTCTTTTCTTGTGTTGTCTTTACCAGGCTTGGTCATTAGGGTAATGTAGACCCCATAGAATGAGTTGGGAAGTATTGCCTCATCTTCAATTTTTTGGAGGAGTCTAAGGAGGATAGGCATTAATTCTTGTTTGAATACTTGGTAAAATTTTTGGTGAGATCATCTGGTCCAGGGCTTTTACCTCTGGGGAAGTTTTGGATGATTGTTTCAATTTCTTTACTATTGATTGGCCTATATAGATTATCTGGTTCTTTTTGGTTTATCTAGGTAGACTATCTGTTTCTAGAAACTTGGCTATTTCTTCTAGGTTGTTAAATTTTTGGCATAAAGCCCTTCATTACATTTTCTTATGATTCTTTGTATTCCTGTAGTATCAGTCAGATGTTCTCTCCTTTTCTTTCTAATATTGGGTATTTGTGTTTTTTTTTTTCTTTATTCTTCAGTTAGCCTAGCCAGGGGTTTATCAATTTTATTGCTTATGTCAAAAAACCAGCTCTTTGCTGCATTCATTTTTCTCATTGTATTTCTGTTCTCAATTTTGTTTAGGTCTGCTCTAACTTTTATTATTATTTTCTATCTGCTGACTTTGGGTTATGTCTGTTCTTCTTTTTCTAGTTCTTTAAGACAGGATATTGTGGTGTTTACTTGTGTTTTTTCTTGTTTCTTAAGATAGCCTTTTAATCATATCAATTTTTCTTTTATTATTGCTTTTACTGCATCTCAATAGTTTTGATACATTGCATTTTTATTGTCATTATTTTCTATGTATTTTTAAATCTTTTATTTTTTCTCTGATGCATTAATTTTTAAATAAGATGTTGCTTAATCTCCATGTATTTGTGATTATTTCTGCTTTCTTTTTGTGGTTGATCTCCAATTTTGTGGTTTGAGAATACACTTGCTATGATTTCAATCTTTTTGAATTTGCTGAGGATAGTTTTGTGTTGCAGCATATGGTCTATCCTTAAGAATGTTTCATATTCACTAGAAAAAAATGGCATCATCTTTTGTTGTCAGATTAAATTTCCTGTGTCTATTATGTCCAATTGCTGTAATATATCATTTAAAACTGATATTTATTTATTCATTTTCTGTTTGAAATACCTATGCATGGCTGTTAAGAGGGTGTTTGGGTTTTCTACTATAACTGTGTTGTCAGTTTCTCCTTTCAGATCTGTTAGCAGTTGCTCTGTATGTTTTGGTGCTTCCTGATTGGGAGCATATATATTAATGTGTATTATGTCTTCTTCTTGTTGTATTGTCTCTTTTATTACTATGGAATGTCCATGTTTGTTTCTTGTTGTCATTTTTATCCTGAAGTCTGTTTCATCAGATATCAGTATCACAATTCCTGCTTTTCTCTAGATACCGTTTGCTTGGAGTATTGTTTTCAATTGTTTTACTTGGAGTATTTTTGTCCTTATGGCTGAGGTGTTTCTCTTGGAGACCACATATAGATGGGTATTGTTTTTTAATCCAATCTCCTACTCTGTGCTTTCTTATTAGTGAGTTCATTTCACTTACATTTAAGGTGATGATTGATATATGTGGATTTATAATGGTCATTACTTCCTTTTTAATTTATTTATTTTTTTAAAATTTCAACTCTTTCCCATTTATTTTGACTTTTTATTTCAGGTTAAAAATGCTCCTTCAGTATTTCAAGGAATTTCGGCCTCATGCTAGAGAAATCCCTCAGCTTCTGTATGTTTGAGAAAGCCTTTATTTCTTCTTCATATTTGATGGATAATTTTGCTAATCATTTATTCTTAGTTGGAAATTTTTCTTTTTTAATATTTTGAATATTTTATTTCACTTCTCTCTGGCTTGTAGAGTTTGTGTTTAGAAGTCTGAAGATACCTGATTGGCTTTCCTTAAAGGTTAAATTATTTTCCCCTGGCTGCCCTTGACAATTGTCTCTTTGTTTTTTATTTTTGAACATCATCAGAATAATATGCCTGTAAGAAGATCTGCTAGGGTCCAGGTAGCTAGGGAACCTTTTCTTTTTTTGAATTTGGGGTTCCAAGTCTTTTCATAGATTTGGAAAGTTCTTATCTATTATTTGTCTGAGAATGCTCTCATAGAGTTTTTTCTGCCCCTTATTTTAAGCCTATTATTCTATTAATGTTTTTTTCTAACAGAGTCAAATAGTTCTTGTAGAGTTCTTTTAATCCTTTTGACTCTGAAGTCCCTATCTTCTTTCAGTGTTTTTTCATGTTCTGATCCTTGATATCACTAATTGTTTTCTCCACATGGTTGGCCTTGTTTTCTATGGTGGTTTGTTAATTTATCAGTTCTTTTATTGCCATATCTCTTAAATTTCCATTTATTGTTTTTTCATATTTTCAAAAATCTTTTCCTAAATGTTCCTTTTGCTCATTGATGTTATTTCTGAGATCATTTATCTCAGTCATGGTTCTCCACCAATGTTTTTTCATTTCTCTGAGAGTTTTTAGAACTGTAGCCCTTTATTCTGTTTCACTTAGATCCTATATTTCCAGATCTATAAGATCGTTTTCTTGAGGTATTTCATTTTTGTTCTGAGAGGCTTTGAATTCTAATGTGCTCATATTGTTTGAAGTGTTATTCTGAACATGAGGGGTTTTCCTGTAGCAGACATATAGAGGCCTCTCTCTTCCCAGTTGGTATCACTGTAGTGTCTTGGTGTTCCAAAGACACTAGCTGGCACTTGGGGGCAACCTTTGGGACAGAACTAGAAATCTCTGGCCTCTGCCTGGTCTTGGAGGCATTGCGGTCTCTGGTAACTTTGATTCTTGTGGTTTGTCAGGGAAGCTGAGGGCCAGGGGAAAGGCTGTTGCAGGGCAAGCTGATAGAAAATGGCATTCACATTGATCAGTCAAGTGCTCCCCCTGAGCTCAGTTTTTCTCCCTTTTCCTGAGCCCGTTTTACTCTGGAGTGCATTTCAGCATTTCAGCATTTGCATTGCACCTGCTCTAAGTGGCAAACTCGCCAGAGTGGTGTGACACTGCAGCTGGGGTCCATTTTTCTGCCTAGTGCATTTCAGATGTTTTATTCAGCCTGTGAGTCACCCCTTCCCCGGGACCCCAGTGAAGTATTCTGGTTAGGCCCTTAATGCGCTGTTGTTCTGTCCAACTCACCCATGATCTCACAGGGTTTCAGTTGCTCTTGACTCTGCTTTTATCATCACTCAGTACCCCACTTGTCCAGGGTTGCATTTCTCAGTCCCAGTTGGGTCATAATCTGCAGCCCTGGGTCACAATTTGCAGAAGCGAGCCTCCAAATCACTCTGCTTTCTCCCTCTTCTCCCACTTGCCCTCATTTCTCTGATCTTCAGTTATTTTTTTGTGATGCCTGGATCTCTCAGCTGAGACTGTACCACTCATGGTTTCCTATGTTGGATCCTGGCTGTTCAGTTGCATTTTCCAGGAGAGATTTCAGGGATCCCTTCTCTGGTTACCATCTTGCTGAACCCTTCAATGCATACTCTTTGCAAGTGACTGCTGAAAACATTGTTGACCACAGCATCCAAATATGATTTGTTACCTAAATATTATTGATGATGAATGTACTCAGAAGTTATTAGAAAGTGATTAATACATTGTTGATCTGATATTTTTGTAGAAACTAACACATGTGGCCAGCTATTTTTCATACAAGTTCATATAGAAACACCTGCACATGAGTAAATATTAAAAATTTATTTATTTAAAAATTTGTACATGTCTTACTAAAGCATTCTAGTATTTCTGTAGTGTCATAAGCTGTATTGCAAGCACCTTTGTGCATGGAAACACAATATTTTTACAAATGTATTATGTTTCATTGCAAAATCTGCTTGAGAAACAAAGTCTACCCTTGCATAGACTTTTAAAAAATCTATGGATATTATTTTTTCTAAGATATGTTTTTTGTGGATCTTTGTGGCATCCCTTTTAGAAACACTAAAAAGGGAAATTTGCAAGGCTACATAATGACAATGAGCCATTTCCAAAATTTTTATGATTTTTGCATATATATCATAAACAAGGTCACTTACAAGGGACAAATGTAAGTAATAAGCGCAGTCATAAATTGTATAATGAACACTATTAATTCTAAGCTTTAATGACTTTGCATGGTGATTTTAATTGTATTACTTCCTAAAAATATCTCAACATTATTAATCACATCTCTGGTTAATCACACTTGGGTAATGACAGACATGGTGAGATGTCTTCAGTTAATAGTGTCTAAGTTGTTAGACAGGAATAGTTGGTAAGTTATGCCACAACTCTTTTGCATGTTTTATCAAAGGTGAAAAAAGTTTCTCTTGGTGAAAAAATATTCTGATGATTATAATGTGCTGCTATGCCAATAGCTCCTGGAAGTAAGGTTATAACTTTTCAAGAGAAAAGCCTTTCTAAAAATGTGATGTGAGTGTTCCCATGTTTTTGAGAAATGTAATAGGTGACTACCTGTATAGAAAAGTATTTGTGTGAACTAAATACTTCAAGAAGACCAATGGGAAAACTCTCAGTCTTGGGAAGATAAAGAAAAACTATTCATTGCACTGCAATAAATATTGTTTGCTAGTTGCTGGTTAAGAATATATGAACCGAGAGCCAGGTCAGACATTTGGCTGCATTCCAAGGACAATGTAGGAAAATGTGTTTGCTTTC
The DNA here is from genome assembly GCA_004026885.1 of Lyroderma lyra. Classification (NCBI taxonomy): domain Eukaryota; kingdom Metazoa; phylum Chordata; class Mammalia; order Chiroptera; family Megadermatidae; genus Lyroderma; species Lyroderma lyra. Next base: position 18,655 of record PVJL010012688.1, on the reverse strand, counting down.
AAATAGATGTGCTCATACTTTGGTTGACAGACCTCACTGCATTAGGACACTTGTGAGTCCCATTTGTGGTAAGATAATATTGCAGGCAACAGAGTGTTCAAAGTTTGATAAAACATGATGTTCACAAGTGACATCTGTCACATCACTGCACACATTTTTATAAGTGCATGAGTTACAGTCATTAAAAACACACTGTGTTTGAACTTTATGCTGGAAAGAATACCATGCCCAGTGGAGTGTGCATGGACAATTTTAGGGGCTTACTAAATCAGTATCTGCATGACCTAATGAATTACAAATATGTTTGCCCCTGATGCCCTCTACTAAAAAGTTTGCCAAATCTTTCATGGTTCAAATGAACTACTAGCCTTGTTTGAACTATTAACTAAATGTTTTGCTCAGTGAGTAGCAATTTGAACATTGTAAAAACACAGATGGTGCTAAATTGGCCCATAGCTTCTTTAAAAAGTATGGAGAAAAAGTTATGGCTTAAATAATAGTGTGATAAGTTTTACTCACTGAAATAACACACTGATGAACTCATGTGCTGGTATGCTATTATAGTAGCTTATTGGAAATATCATTACCACCATTTAAGTAAAACTCTCTCCTACATGCTGCACTTCACCTGTACTCTTTAGAGTTCCAGTACCTTTGACAAACAAACGTAGTTCACTAGTAGCTGTTTAGAAAAGTATTTGTGTCATAAATGCATGCATATCCAGAATCAGCACTGTGCTAAATGACATTTTCAAGTGACTGCTAAAGAACATATAAATTAAGAGTAAGTAAGGTTAAAAAATTGGACCAAATGAGAAAATGTAAATTTAATTCTCCTTTTATACAGGTTTGCTCACACATTTGTTGGCAGACCTTATTTGTATTTTTATTTGGTATTGTGTGTGCACAGCCTATGAACTCAGTTATTATCAACACCTGCTATCAAAGCAGCATCTTGCAATACCTTTCACTTGGTGTTACTTTGCAAATGGAAGTTAAACCATTAGTAAGGGAGGTACTGATTGCTTCTGCAAGTGTCTACATTTGAAAGAAATCATGTACAACAAAATGGATTTGGGCACACAGTTTTTAGCACAGCATACATTTAATACATAAAGCACTTGTACCTTTTTTGAAATTTGTGTGGGAACCTTATGACTTCAAGTATTTGCAGTGCCTATTTATTTAAGAAATCACTGGCAAAGACTTTAGTGTAATTTCAGTGACTAGAAAGACACCTATCGAATTCCACCTGCAGTTTGACACAAAAAGCTTGGCTTAATGTTCTTCTGAAAAATTTTTGATACCTGCAAGTAATGGTCAGTCTCAATGATATTTACTTTTTTGCTTTGCCTACCACAGCAATTTAAGAACTGTGTTTTCTCAAAGAAAAGAAGTGCATTTTTGCCATGAAACTTATCTGAGTGTTTGACTAAACTTGTGATTGACACAGTCTTTCCCTCCAAAAACTGTTCTGTGTCCTCACTTCCATTCAGTGCTCTCTTTAATAAACTGAATGGTACATGTTCCATAATGCAGATGGTGAAGCATTGGACCAGACTTCTAATCCATAGGCCAGCTACATATCCATGTGAATTGCATTGTGCCTGGTACCCTTATAGTGAGAAAAGTAAATACACTATGTTTTTGATGAATGCAACTCATGCATATGTGTGTGATATTATGTGATGGACATGACTTGTGATAACAAGATTTTCACAAATTTCTGGAACCCTTTGATCTACACAGTGTTTTTTTAGTTAGTGGGGCCACAACAAAGGCCCTAATGTAGGAAGTAAGGCCTATCAACAAATATGTGAGCAAACCTGTTTGAAAGGTGACTCATCTTTATGTGTTCTGATGTGAACCTGGTCTGGGTTTTGACCTCACACTTCTCAGTTTCTTTATTATTTAGCATTCTTCTGAAAATGGTATTTAGCACAGTGCTGATTGTGGGTGTGCTTGCATTTATGTTTGGCCTGGGTTGACACAAACACTGTTTCATACAGCTATTTGTGAACTATACTCTTCACAGGTACTGGAATTCACAACAAGCACATGTGAAGTCTGGTGTGTAAGAGAACATTCTACTTAAAATTACTTAATGACATTTCTGAAAAGCTACTGCTGTATAAACACACAAGTTTCAGCAAAGTCTTCATTTACTGAGTGAAAATTATTATACCTTTGTGAAGGATTATACTAATGATTAGGACATAACTTCATCTTCATAAATTTCTAACAACTTATGAACCAACTCTGCACCTATTGTACTCTTAGAATGTTCAAACAGCTATGCACTGAAGAGAACATGTAGTATATGGTTTGAATAGACTAGTAGTTAAGACATATAAAACAGAATTTGGCAAACTGTTCTTAGGAGAGGGAATCAGAAACAAACATATCAGTTATCCATTAGGTTATACAGGTAATGATTTAGTTAGTACCTAGAAGAGTACATTAAAGACAAGTAAGACTGCAACATTTACAAGTTGTTGTATGAATGTGCAGGTACTTGGTGATTAGTAGACCACTCTTTAAAAAACGACCTTTTAAAATAATTTTTAAAACTAGCCTGTTATTAAAATGGAAAATTCAAGTCAAGTAATAAATGAAGCTGCAGGCATTACAAGTTTTGTTTGATTTCCATTCACAGAGAAAAGCATGCTATATAGAGTGAGCTCAAGTCAAACTTTTTACTGCATAAGTTAGAGAATGGTGTGACACCATGTCTGAGTAAGCCCTGTTCAGAATGCAGTCTTGGTGTTCACACAATGTGATAGGACCTTGAGAACCATTTGAAACATGTTGTTCCCAGACCACATGCATTAGAAAAAACATTTTTCCTATTTGCTGGTGAATAAAGCATAACTTTATAGTAACATTACTAGTATCTATTTTTAAACACAGAAGCACAGCTCTTCAAAAAAGGTTTTTGTTCTGTTCAACTACATCCACTTTGCAAAACACACTTGCTAGTAAACTGTCTTTTTGTCAAGTCCAGCATGACATGAGTGGTGGGAAGATGAGGAGGGTGACACTAAGTTAAGAAAGACAGTAGCCAAGAATATATTACAAGTGGGGCCAAGGGACCTCAGCCTTACAGAATGGGCATCCAAAATTGGGCTAATACATGGATTTTATTGATGGATAGAATGAGGAAGTGAAACTTGTATGGGCAAGTAAAACTTACTTTTTCCAAGGTCTGTGATTATCATGTCTTATGGCTGTTTCCAAAAGTCCCCATTGTGTTCCAGCAGATATTGTGCCTTCACACACCAGTGCTTAACCCCAGTGAATGGAGTCAATGTTATTATAAAAACATCCATTAAAGGAGGGAGTGACTGAGCTCATTCCATTGGATCTCAAGCTAAACTATACATGGGAAGCAAGGCAGCTAGGGGGCAAGAGATTAACTTCAGAAAGGGAGTGTCTATGCCTCACCTATATTGAGCCCAAGTTCTCTCCTGATGGCCCCTATGTGACTGTGCCTGTCTTAGGTTGTTCCTTCCTCGAGGAATCTTACCCGTCATTGACTACCAGCCATCCTCTGGGACCATACAGGTTGATGTGAGGTGTACGAGTAAAGGAGGAACAGTACCCCCAAGAGAGGGTCAGTTCTGTTTCTTAGATATTCTATGTCCCCATAGCCTCCATGCCCAACTCCTGCCTTAGGATGTCATAGGGAATGCGTGGAGGGACAGACAGTCTTCAGCTGGAGGGCAATATCTCCCCCTTTTTGTTTTTTGTAATAGGAGAAACACAGACCTGGCAGTTTCCTTGTCTATTAACTCACAGGGCTTGTTGTCCACATCTGAGGACTAAACAAAATAGAAGAAAAATGATTAGCAGTAATACAATTGCACCGGCAAATCTTCCACCTAAGGTCTTCACCCAGGTGAGGGGTTTTAAATTAGACAACCCTTCCACCACCACAGAAATGGTAGGAAATAAAGCATGACATGAGACATCTAATCTACCTCTTGCTGTAGCCGTAGAATATCTACAGTGAGGTTGGGAGCATGTCCCGGGAGGTGAGCTCATACCTCTGACCATGGAGTCCTAGTTTGGTTGTAAGAGAAAGGAGTTACACAAAAGTTAGAAATATTCTAATCACATTTTAAAGTAATCATGGTATGGAGATTTTCTACTTGATCTCCAAAATAAATTATAGTTGTCTCCAAATCAGCTAATCTAACATTAATTTCTTGTTCAATTTTGATCTGTTGATTCCAAGCTTTACTTGCATTTTCATGCCATTCCTGCACAAACTGGGTAGTCTGCACAGCTTGATGCAATGGTATTTCAGAAACAATGGCTACAGTAGTTATTGCTATAATTCCCATAATGGCTGCAATTTGGAGACCAATAAATCTCTTAGTCCTTTGTAAAATCTTATGAAGGAGTTGTAAAACAATATGAACAGTTAGAATAACTTTCCACACTCTAGGGGCTTAGACCAATAACTATAATCCTTGTCTCTTTCTTAAAATCATAATTTGGTCATGGGAGGCATTATAAATTGAGGAATTAATACAGGTAAACAAATGACATTGAAGGCATTCAACCAGTTTTAAAGTTGGATCAATTGTAAAATTTTTTAATAGAAAAACAAAAGAAATTTTAAGACAAATTTGTAAATCAAACCTTTTGTTTCTTTAAATTTAAAAGTATATCTTTTATTTCTATTTTTAGTATAATTTCCTTCCCAAATCTTATTTTGACCTAGACTTCAGGCCACTTTCTATTAAAGTTTTCTGTATTGGGCCTCGGATGGGCTTTGTCACTGTTAACTGAGGTGGAGCTAGGACTTTATCTAACCAAAAGATAGAAATATTAAAAGGTGAAATAATTTTTTGAGGGAATTCTTATCCAAGCAATTGTTCTCTTAAGGATTGAAGGTCAGAACATTTTAAGTGAGAGCACACACGAATCATGGCACCATAAGGGCTCCCAACTATAGTACCTTGAGAATTATTAAATAATACTTGACCAAGAGTTTCTTGATATTCCTCCCAATGAATGTGGGAATGTGCATCAATTTGATTAATATTTTGAAGATGAGATTTAAGGGAAGAAGGAAAACTATGAGTGTTTACCTTTTGTACTTTAAATCCTTTCTCAGAAATCATAAATAAATCATTATAAGTATCATTCCCTTCTCCTTTTGGAAGTACCCAAACCTGATCAGTGAGAGTTAGGCATGGATGATCAGGTCCAATACAAATGGGTGTGTATAAATAACCTAAGGCTGTATGGCTGGAAAGAGTAAAATTTCAACCTTCCTCTTTGGGAAATTCTGGACCTCTTTGTGTCTGATCCAGATGAATTCCAAAAATTTAAAGTAAATATAACTCTTGCCAATTGTATCTGCGGGGGTCCTTTACTTCTTACCCTTTTTGTTTTTTCAAGAATTTCTTTAGCATTACATCATAAAAACTTGCGTATAAGGAACCCTATCCCAGTTCTTTGATTCTTTAACAAAAGAGTTCTAATTGCAAGACAGCATAGAATTCAAGAAAAGAAAAAAATCATTGAAAAAAAAAAGCATCTCTTATTAGAATCTAAGTCATGTATACAGAGAAAAAGCAGCATTATAATGGAGCACCAATTTTATTTTTGTTAATGGCCTAAAACTCTAAGTTTACCATTTATTCAATATCCTGTGTAATGGACTATTAGTTGGGACTAAGATTTTAAATCCCATTGCTGATCTTAGAATTAAAATGGCACACACATGAAGAAGTCTGGATATATACATACATACACAGACACTAAACAGAAAATATTTTTGGATGCTTGGTCTAATTGCACCTATCCAGAACATGCAAATTACACCTGCATTTGACCATTACATCTGGATTTGACCATGGTCATGGGGATATTAACCCTAAAAGGCCAGGATTTACACAAAACAAAACAAAACAAAACAAATCCATGCATACACAAGACAAAAAAGGAAATATTTAGTTTGTCCTAACTGACTATAAAGGCATTTGTAAGGGGTAAAACATTAATGCAACTTCACCCCAGTGAGCAAAATTGCTCAGCAGCTGCTTCCAGAGGCTGATCTTGCACTAAGATTTTCCCAGTTCCAGGTAGTCCCTGAGACTTCTATAAGCCAAAGGACTTATTGAAGGATCCCAATAATGCCCCTAGCTGGTTCAAACAGGCATTGGGTAATTAAAATTTGGAGTAATTATTGATTAAAGTTATTATAAAGAGATGCCATTTCAATATTTTGTACTGTATGAACAATGTAAGCAAAATCAGAAACAATAATTAAAGGATCAGAAATAAATTTTAAGGCACTTAAAATTGCTACCAATTTAGCTTTTTGTGCTGAAGTACAGTTTGTTTGAATAAGTTGATGACTTTTACTGACAATTGCCACTTTACTATTATGTGTTTCATCTGTAAAAACTGTAATGCTCTGAGTAAAAGGAACCTGTCTGAACCTTTTAGGTAAAAATCCAATCAGTTTTCAGAAAAAATTGGAATAACTTGGTCTTTAGATAATGATTATCAATTTTTCCAAAGAAACTACTAATAGCAATCTGCCAAGATTCAGAATGAATGTTTAAATGCATTATTTGTTGTTTTTTAAAGGGAACCACAATTTGATTAGCTTCCTGTTCAGTTAAATGAAGCACACTAGTACAAGCTCATTATGAGAGTTCTGAAATCAACTCTACATAGCTCAGGAGTGACTTAACAAAGTTGTTAGGCAGGAAAAGCCACTCTGCCAGGTGATTTTGTTAAACAATTACCACCATGGGCAAATGTTGAGTAGGAAAAATTAAAATTTGCAGATGCAAAGAGGAATCTATATGCTAAATTTGAGCTTCTTGTATTTTGTGTTCTACCGATTCTAACACTTTGTTAGTCTGAGGAGTTAGGGTGCGTGGGTTATTTAATTGAAGAGGACTCCACAAAAGACCGAATAAATTACTGAGAGCAAAAGTGGGAATGCCTAAAGTAGAATGTAACCAATTAATGTCTTCTAACAATTTTTGTAAATCATTTGGAGTATTAATCTGATCTCTCCTTAATTGAACTTTTTGAGGCTGAAGACACTGATGGTCCACAACTGTTCCTAAATAGTTGGCTGGAGTTGTGGTTTGAATTTTATTAGGAGCAATACAAAGCCCAGCCAAATCAAGTTGCTTTTTAAGTAATTTAAAACATACTGCTAGCTGTTTATTAGAGGATGCAGCACAGAGAATATCATCCATATAATGAATAATATAACAATCTGGAAAATTAGTTTTTACAGCTTGTAATACTCAGATTAAGGGCTTGCATACATGCCCTGGGATTAAAAGTCCCATGCACTACCAATTGAGCTAGTCAGGCCATAGCAGTAAGAATGCTGAATCCTAGGCATTAGACCACCAATGAAGGCAGGGGGAGGTGTACGCATGGCGGAAAGAAAAAGGTTATTTTTCATTTCCTTCTATGCTGGCAGATCCTATTCACATTTTGGAAAAGCAGGCAGTGGTGGCAAGTCAAGTAAATGACCTGAGGATGGATGGCAGTCCTCCAAAAGATATAATGACTTTGGAATTACAGTGGGGGCCTATAAAGAGCCTTTCTTTTTCCCTCAGATTTCTGCACTTCTTCTCCCTCATCTTCTTCATCTGTTTGGAAAGGTTCTAAAACTGACCAAATTAATTGCCATGTAGTCCAGATAGTTACTGGGAAAAAAATTCCTTTATGATGAAAACCACAGAGTTCTATACCAACTTTTCGCCATGTTTTTAAATGTAACATCCCCAGATTTGGGAACTAAGAATAATAAGTTTTAATTGCTTTGAGAAGCTCCTCTAATCTTTGATCTGACACCTGAGCTCCTCCGGCCTTAAGGAATTGTTTAAGCAAACAGATATAAAAGGCCTATATTTGTTGCCCTCCAGTTGCTAACCTGTCTGTCTCCTCATGTATTCCCCATGACATCCTAAGGCAGGAGCTAAACATGGAGGCCACAGGCAGTATTTTATCTTTTCTTTTAGTTCAGTAATATTCCATTGTGTGTATGTACCAGAACTTCTTTATCCAGTCATCTATCAAAGAGCACTTTGGTTGTTTCCATGTTTTGGCCACTGTGAACAGCACTGTGATGAACATTGGAGTATATAAGTCTTTGAGAAATAAAGTTTTCAAATTTTGGAGGTAGATACCCAGAAGGGGGATCACTGGGGCATATGGTAACTTCATTACCAACTTTCTGAAGATTGTTTACACTGTCTTCCATAGCGATGTACCAACTTGCATTCCCAGCAGAAGTGTGTGAGAGTTTCTTTTATTCCACAGCCTCTCCAGTACTTGTTATTCCTCATCTTGCTGAAAATAGTCCCTCTAACATGTGTGAAGTGGTATCTCTTTGTGGTTTTGATTTGCATTTCTCTGATAGCTAATGGGGTTGAGAATTTTTTCATGTTTGTTGGCCATTTGTATTTCTTCCTGGGAAAATTGTCTGTTTAGGTTCTCTGCCCACTATTTAATTGGGTTGCTCATTTTATTTTTTAATTTTTAAATTTTTTGGTGTTGAGTCATATTAGTTCTTTATATATTTTAGATATTAGACCCATATCAGATGTGTTGTTTGCAAATATTTTCTTGCATTTAGTTTGCTGACTTTTTGCTTTGTTGATGGTTTCTTTTGCTGGGCAGAAGTTTTGTAGTTAGATATAGTCCCATTCATTTATTCTTGCTTTTGCTCCTCTTGCCTTTGAGGTCAGGTTCATGAAGTCCTCCTAGAGCATGAGGTCTATTAGTTTAGTACGAATGTCTTCTTCCATACAGTTTATTGTTTTGGGTTTGATGTGGAGGTCATTAATCCATTTCTAATAAATTTTCATATATGGTGAGAGTTCACAGCTCAGATTCATTCTTTTGAATGTTTTCCTAGTTTTCCCAGCACCATCTACTGAAGAAGCTATCTTTTCTCTGTTGAGTATTTTTTGCTCCTTCATCAAAAATTATTCGTCCATATATTTGTGGATTTATTTCTGGGTTTTCAATTCTGTTTCATTGGACTGTGTGTCTATTTTTTTTTCCAATGCCAAGCTGTTTTGATTATCGCTGCTTTGAAGTATAAATTAAAATCAGGGAGTGTGATACTACCAGCTTAATTATTTTTATGTAGAATTGCTTTGGCATTTCAAGGTCTTTTGTGGTTCCATACAAATTTGATAATTTTTAAATCTATTTCATGAAAGAGTGTTTGTGAGATTTTGATGGGAATTGCATTGAAACTGTAAATTGCTTTGGGTAATATGGCAATTTTAACAATGTTAAGTCCTCCTATTATTAAACACATAATATCTTTCTATTTCTTTGTGTCCTCTTTAATGTCTTTCAAAGTGTCTTATAGTTTTCCATCTATAAGTCTGTCATGTTCTTTGTTAATTCCCAAGTATTTTATTCTTTTTGTTGCGATAGCAAAAGGTATTAACTCTCTCATCTCTTTTTATGAAGATTCATTGTATATAAGAATGCTGTTAAATTTTGTACATTGATTTCTGTATGTGTTTATTGTTTCTAATAGTTTCTGGCTGGAGTCTTTAGATTTTCTATATAAAGGATCATGTCATTTGCTAATAGTGACAATTTAACCTCTTTTCTTCCAATTTGTATACTGTTTATTCCTTTCTCTTGCCTGATTGTTCTGGCTAGAATGTCCCAGTACCATATTGAATAGCAGTGGGGCCAGGGAGCATTCTTGTCTTGATCATAATTTTAGGGGAATGGGCTTCAGCTTTTCCCCATTCAGTATGATTTTAGCTGAGGGACTGTGATATGGCCTTTGTTATATTGAGATACTTTTCTTCTATACCCATTTTATTCAGTGTTTTGATCATAAATGGAAGTTGTATCTTCTTGAATGCTTTTTCTGCATCAACTGATATGATCATATGGTTTTTATATTTTATTTTCTTCATATGGTGTATCACATTGATTGATTTTAATATGTTCAACCACCCTTGTACTCCTGAGATGAATCTCACTTGATCATGGTGTATAATCTTTGTAATGCATTGTTGTATTCTATTTGGTAGTATTTTGTTTAGGATTTCTGCATCTGTGTTCATCAGAGATATTAGTGTATAGTTTTCATTTTTTTGTGTTGTCTTTACCAGGCTTTGGTATTAGGGTAATATTGGCCTCATAAAATGAGTTGTGAAGTATACCCTCATCTTTAATTTTTTGGAAGAATCTAAAGAGGATAGGCATTAATTCTTCTTTAAATGCTTTTTAAAATTTGTTGATGAGACCAACTGGTCTGGGGTTTTTGCCTCTGGGGAGGTTTTGAATAATCATTTCAATTTATTTACAATTGATTTGTCTATTTAGGTTATCCAGTACTTCTTGTTTCCATCTGGGTTGACTATAAGTTTCTAGGAACTTGTCCACTTCTTCAAGCTTGTCAAATTTAGTGGCATAAAGCCCTTCATAATATTTTCTTATGACGTTTTGGATTTCTGTAGTATCAGTGGTAATTTCTCCTTTCATTTCTAATTTTGGATATTTGTGTTTTTTCCTTTCATCCTTTGGTTAGTCTAGCCAAGGGTTTGTCAATTTTGTTGACTTTCTCAAAACCTGCTCTTTGTTGTATTAAGTTTTTCTATTGTCTTTCTGTTCTCTATTTTGTTTAGGTCTGCTTTAATTTTTATTATTTTTTTCCTTCTGCTGATTTTGGGGTTTTTTTTCCCCTTCTTTTTCTAGTTCTTTAAGATAGGATTTTAGGATGTTTACTCGTGATTAGTCTTTTTTCTTAAGATAGGCCTGAAATGATAGAAATTTCCCTTTTATTACTGCTTTTGCTATGTCCCAATAATTTTGATAATTGTGTTTTCATTGTCATTAGTTTCTATGTATTTTTAAATCTCTTGTTTTATTTGTTCTTTGATCATCATTTTAAAATAAGATGTTTAATTTCTACACATATGTTATTTTTTCTGCTTTCTTTTTGCAGTTGATTTTTAATTTCAGAGCTTTGTGGTCTGAGAATACACTTGGTATTATTTCAATGTTCTTGAATTTGCTGAGGCTACTTTTGTGCCCCAGTATATGTCTAGACTTGAGAATGTTCCATGTGCACATGGAAAAGAAAAGAAAAGAAAAAAAAAAGTATAGTCTTTTTTTTTTTTCTGGATGAAGTTTCTTGTAAATATCAATTATGTCCAGTTGCTAGAATGTGTCATCTAGAGCTGATATTTCTTTATTTATTCTATTTTTGGATGATCTGTTCATAAGAGGGTGTTTAGATCTCCTACAATGATTGTACTTTTGTCAGTTTCTCCTTCCAGATCTGTTAGTAGCTTCTTCTTGATTGGGATCATATACATTAATTAGTGTCAGGTCTTCCTGTTGTTGTATTGTCCTTTTTATTCCTATGTAATGTTCATCTTTGTCACTTGTTATCTTTTTTAACCTGAAGTTTGTTTCATCAGATATCCGTATGGCAATTCCTGCTTTTCTCTGGATACCATTTGCTTGGAGTATTGTTTTCCATCCTTTCACTCTGAGTCAGTGCTTGCTCTTATGGCTGAGTTGTGTCTTTTGGAGACAGCATATGGATGGGTTTTGTTTTTTAATTCAGTCTGCTACTCTGTGTCTTTTTATTGATGAGCTCAGTTCATTAATATTTAGAGTAATAATTGACATATGATAGTTTCCTATGACCATTACTTATTTCTTTCTAAATTTTTGTTTCTTTTTTGTTTCTCTGACTCTATTCCATTTATTCTAATGCTTTTTTTTTTCTTTTTCAGGTCAAAGGGACTTCTTTAATATTTCTTGAAGTGCCAGCCTTATGCTGGCAAATTCTTCCAGCTTCTGTGTATCTGAGAAGGTCTTTATTCCTCGTTCATATTTGAAGGATAATTTTGCTGGATAATGCATTTCTTTCTTTCAGTATCTTGAATATTTTATTCCACTCCCTCCTGCTTTGTAACGTTTCTGCTGAGAAATCTGATGCCAGCTTGTTTGGTTTTCCTCTATAAGTTATAGTGTTTTGTTTTGTTTTTCCTGACTACCTTGAGAATTGTCTCTTTGTCTTTTGTTTTTGAAATCTTCAGTACAATTTGTCTTGGAGAAGATCTGCTAGGATTCAGGTATCTAGGGAATCTATTTTTTTTTTTAACTTGGGGTTCCAGATCTTTGCATAGGTTTTGAAATTCTTATTTACTATTTGTTTGTGTATGCTCTCTGTAGAGTTCTCTGATCCTTCTTTCAATCCTATTACGCTAATATTTATTTTTATGTAGTCAGAGAGTTCTTGCAAAGTTCTTTCTATCTTTTTTATTCTGTAGTTCCTGTCTTCTTTTTTCTGAGATATTTCCATGTTCTGATCTTCAATATCACTAATTCTTTCCTCCATCTGGTTGGCCCTGTTTCCTAAGGCAATTACTTCATTTCTCACATCTTTTATTGTATTATTTAGCTCTCAAATTTCCTTCCCATTCTTCCTTATAATTTGAATTTCTTTGTTAAAAACATTCCTTTTGTTCACAGATTTTATTCATGGATATATAACATCTTTTTCTGGAGATTTTTCATGTTCTTTCTGAACAGCTTTAAATCCTAAGGTACATATATTATATATTGTGTTCTTCTACTTTGGCACAAGGGCTTTATTTCCAGTAGAGCCCAAGAGATCTTTTCTTTTTTCCCTCTGATTAGTATTTTTGTGATGTCTTGTTGTAGAGAAGACACTAGGTTGTGCTGGGGGCAAGTTTTGGGAGAAAAGGAAGTTGTTTAAACTGTATCTCTGGTCTCCACCAGTGTCTGGAGGCAAGGTGGGGCAGTCTGAGTTCTCTTTCCTTCCTGCAGTTCATTGGGAAAACTGAGGAAGGGGGAGATTGACAGAATGCAAGTTGAGACCACTCCATTTCCTGCATTTTGTTGGGGAAGCTGGGGGAGACGGGAGACTGATGGAATGCAGGCTGGGGCCTTTCACATTGATCCAGGTTAATGCCATCAACTCTGCCTTGGTCCCTTCTTCTGAGTTTTAACAAGTTCCATATTTCAGCAGTTACTTTTCATGACAACCACTCCCAGCTGCATTTGCAAGCACCTGAGCAACAGTGCTATATCTTGGGAACCTATTATCACCTAGGGAAGTTCGGATGTCTCACTGAGCTTCCATAATACCCAGAGCTCCAGAGCTTCCCACCACTCTGGCCTCCACTCTTGCCACCGCTCAGCCTCCCCCCATCCTCTGAATCATGCTGCTCCCTGATTTCTTTCTAGTTCCTTCAGTTAGCTGTGGTCAAGTTGGGTCATGATCCATCTCTGCTCCCTCCCTTCGCTACTGCTTGCTCCACTTTCATCTAACCTTCAGGTGTTTCCTTGTGATGTGTGAATTTTTCAATTGTCACTGTGCCACTCAGGGTTTTCTGTGTTGGATCCTGGCTGGCCTTTTAATTGTTTTTTCTGTGAGAGGTTTAATGGACCTTCTCTCTGATCATCAACTCATGAAGCTCCCATAAATACATTATTGACAGGAAACATCTGAGCACATCTTTCATTACCCAAATGTGTGGGTCAAATCATGCTGTGACATTTTAAGAGAGTGATATGTTAAATAAAGTAAGACCACACCTGTTTCACCTAGTTTTATGCAATGTGCAGGTTTCCTTGTGATTAAAAGCCCAATCTTGTGAAAATAAAAAAGACCACTCTTCTAATAGATTTTTTTCCCCCACTAGCCTGTTATTAAGACAATGAACCTGAGTCAAAGCATAAATATAGCTTCTGGCATGCCATGTTTTGTTTGCTTTCTATTTACAGAGGAAAACATCTTGAATTGTATGGGCTCAAATACAAATTTTTGCTGCATAAATGTTACCACTCCTCTGAGTAAACCTGGATAAAATGCACTTTTGGCTCTCACTACAGTTGCTAGGACCTCAAGATTATGTATCTGAAACATTGCATTCACAAAACACATGTGTGAGAGATGTGTTTAGTTTCAATTTGCTGATGAATAAAGAGTAAGTTTCAAGTAACATGAATAAAACCTGTCATTATTAAACATAGCACAACATCTGAGATATCTCAACACATCTAGTGTTACCCAGATACTACTGACCAAGAACATGCAGTGACTCCATTTTCAAGGAGTGCTACATTAAATACAAGTATGAAAATAGCATTTTAAAAGTCATTTTATGGAATATGCACAAGCTTGGTGATTAGAAAACCATTCTTAAAATAAAAAAAGAAGAGCACATTTTTAATTGGTTATTTTCAACTATCCCATTATTAAGACAGCAAACCCAAGTCAAGTCATCAATACAGCTGCAAGCATGCCAAACTTTGTTTTATCATCATTCATGCACAAAAAGCATGATAAATAACATGGGCTCTTGTATAACTTTTCACCACATGACTTAATGATCAGTGTGACACCCTGTCTGAGGAAGCCTTGTGTACAGTGCAATTTTGGTTCTACCAGAATGTGTTAGTATTTCAAGAGCAAATATTAGAACATATCCTTTACAAACCACATGCACGAATCACACATTTAGTGTATATTTGCTGATGAAAGAAGCATAACATTTTAGTGACAGTAAGAGTACCTGTCATTTTTCTAACAAAGCACAACCACTTTTTGAAAAGTGTTTCAGTTTCATTTACCTATAACCACTATGAAAAACACAACTTACTAGCAAGAGGTATGGTACAAATTCAATAGCAAAAAGACCCACTCATTGCTAATTTACATAGTTTGTTTGTTTTTCATAATGTAAAGATAATGGTTTTGCAGGGTTTAACAAACTAACCTGTATAAAAAGCACAGATTTAAAAAATTACATTATGAAACTTAGCTGTACGCTTAAAAATGGGTTTAAGTGCTTTTAAAAATCAACTGATGAATATACTGTTTTTAAGTCAAACTTCACAATTAATGGAGATGACACAAAACTGTTTTGAAACAAACTTTCTTGAGAAAAAATTTTTGTAGTCAAACATTTGGCCTTCTCAGAAATATCTTTTGAAACCACTGGGTACAGACCACATGCGTTAAAATAGCATTAATTAGCATTAACTGAGAGACAAACTGTTGATGAAGAACATTTGTAGGTAACATTTTAGTAAACTCCAAAGCACAAATTGCATAGAAACAATCTACAGAGAGTGTTTCAGTTTCATTCACTGAATCAACACTGCATAAACATATCTTGCTAATGATGTGCTTCCTACAAATAAAGAACTAGTGAGATTCCAATATTCCCTAATCACTTTACATATGCATATTTGATGATTAAATAATGACCATTTCAGAAGTGTTTACCACCTACCTGTTGAAAAATGACTGTTCATAAGTCATGTAAGACACTTAACTGCTTGTGTAACAAAATTTGTTTTAGCTTCATTTCAAGAAACAATCCCACTGAATATAAAGTGCTCAGGTCAAATGCTTTTCTACAGGAATGACATTTTGTGTTGTATTTGTTATTTCAATAAGCACTATTTACAAAACAGCTTTGTGAAATCCATTTCTATCTCATCACAAACATCTTATGCATATGTCAGCGATGAACAATAAGAATTGGAGAATGCGTTTAATTTTCATTCACTGAAGAAAACTTGTGATATTTTGCAAGTGTTTACAACTGTGATGCATATAAATTGTTTTTACTAGTTACCACACTCACTACAAAAGTAGTTTTGTTTCCATTTACCAGGCAAACACAGATAAATACAACTTTCAAGTAACACTTTTAGTAGGTCTTAAATACAAGTAAGACTGTTGTTCTTTACAATGTGCAGGTGTTTGGTTATTAGAAGGTCATTTTTCTAAGTTATTTGTTCTTACTAGCTTCTTATTAAAACATTATCAACAGGAGACATCTCAACACATTTTTTGTTACCTAAAAGTTGTAGACCAAAATTTTCCTGTGACATTTTTAGAGAGTATACATTAAATACAAGTAAGCCTGCACATGTTACACATTGTTTTATGCATTGTCCAGGTGATTAGAAGACCAATCTTGTAAAAATAAAGAAGACCATTCTTCTAAATGGGTCTTCTCCAACTAACCTGTTATTAAGACAATGAATCCAAGTCACAGCATAAACATAGCTTCTGGCATGCCATGTTTTGTTTGCTTTCTATTCAAAGAGAAAACATCTTTAATGGTGTGGGTTTAAATTAAACCATTTGCTGTATAAGTTAAATAACAGTGTGACCACCCCTCAGAGTAAGCCTAGTATAAAATGCACTTTTGTCACTCCATTTGCTAACACCTCAAGATTGCATATTTGAAACACATCATTCACAAAACACATGCATAAGAGATACATTGGTTTCTATTTGCTGATAAATAATGTGTAAATTTCTAGTAACTAATAAAACCTGTCATTATTAAACATAGCACAAGATCTTTTAAAAAAGTGTGTCAGTTTCATTCATACATAATGAAGGTATAGAAAAAAAATTGTTAGTAATTGGCCTTGTACAAAACAAGTAACAGTAAGATTCACCCTATATTTATCAATATACACACTGCACCATTGTTGGATAGTTTTTTTTTTTTTTATTGGGGTGACATCTGTTAGCAAGGATTACATAGGATTCAGGCATACAACTCTACAGTGCATTGTCAACTTGATGTATAATCAGTTCACCACCTAATGTGACTTCTCTTTCCATCACCTTATATTTAGCTTCCCCCACTCCTCTCCCACCCCCTCCCCTTTCTCCCCTCCTAACCCACTCATCCCCAAATAAACATTGAACTATTCATTGTGTCCATGGGTTATTTGTTTCTTCATTTCTTTTTTTCGTTGCTTTCAGTTTTCTATTCCACATATGAGTGAAGTCATACAGTTCTTTGTTTTCTCTGTCTGGCTTATTTCACTCAGCATGATGATCTCCAGGTCCATCCATTTTATCGCAAATGGCAATATTTCATCTTTTCTTATAGCTGAGTAATATTCCATTATGTATATGTACCACAGCTTCTTTAATCAGTCATCTGTCTCAGGGCACTTTGGTTGTTTCCATGTTTTGGCCACTGTGAACAGCGCTGCAATGAACATTGGGGTACATAAGTCTTTGCAGACAAAGGTTTTCAAGTTCTTTGGGTAGATCCCCAGAAGGGGGATTGCTGGGTCAAATGGTAGCTCCATTCTGAATTTTCTGAGAAACCTCCACACTGCCTTCCACAGTGGTTGTACCAGTTTGCACTCCCACCAGCAGTGTACCAGAGTTCCTTTTTCTCCACATCCTCTCCAGCACGTGTTATTCCTTGTCTTGTTGATAACAGCCATTCTCATAGGTATGAGGTGGTATCTCATTGTGGTTTTGATTTGCATGTCCCTGATAGCTAAGGAGGATGAGCATTTTCTCATATGTCTGCTGGCCATTTGTATTTCTTCGTGGGAGAAGTGTCTGTTTAGTTCTTCTGCCCACTTTTTAATTGGGTTGTTTGTTTTTTTGTTAAGTCTTATTAGTTCTTTATATAATTTAGATATTAGACCCTTATCTGATGCGTTATTGGCAAATATTTTCTCTCACTCAGTTGGCTGTCTCTTTGCCTTGTTGATGGTTTCTTTTGCTGTGCAGAAGCTTTTTAGTTTGATATAGTCCCATTCATTTATTTTTGTTTTTACTTCCCTTGCCTTTGAGGACAGGTTCATGAAGTCTTCCTTGAGTCCTAGGTCTATAAGTTTAGTACCAATGTCTTCTTCTATACAGTTTATTGTTGCAGGTCTTATATCCATTTTGAGTTAATTTTTGTATATGGGGAGAGTTCACAGCTCAGGTTCATTCTTTTGCATATGTTTTTTCAGTTTTCCCAGCACCACCTACAAAAGAGGCTGTCTTTTCCCCATTGTAAGTTTTTTGCTCCTTTATTGAAAATTATTTGTCCCTATATTTGTGGGTTTATTTCTGGGTTTTCAGTTCCATTCCATTGGTCTCTATTTCTGTTCTTCTGCCAGTACCAAGCTGTTTTGACTATTGATGCTTTGTAATATAAATAGAAGTCAGAAAGTGTAATGCCACCAGCCTTATTCTTTTCATGTACTATTGCTTTGGCAATTCGAGGTCTTTTATGGTTCCATATAAATCTAATAATTCTTTTATCTATTTCACAAAAGTATAATTGTGGCATTTTGATGGGTATTGCATTAAATCTGTAGATTGCTTTGGGCAGAATGGCCATTTTAACAATGTTATGTCTTCCTATCCATGAACGGGGGATATTTTTCCACCTCTTAAAGTCTGTTTCAATTTCTTTCAAAAGTGTCTTATAGTTCTCTGTGTATAAGTCTGCCACGTTCTTTGTTAAGTTAATTCCCAGGTATTTCATTCTTTTTGTTGTGATAGCAAAAGGAATTGACTCCCTCATTTCTTTTGCTGTGGATTCGTTGTTTGTATAAAGGAATGCTGTTGATTTTTGTACATTGATTTTGTATCCTGCAACTTTACTGTATTCATTAATTGTTTCTAATAGTTTCCTGGTGGAGTCTTTGGAATTTTTTATATAAAGGATCATGTCATCTGCAAATAGTGACAATTTGACCTCTTCTTTCCCAATTTGGATACCTTTGATTCCTTTCTCTTGCCTGATTGCCGTGGCTAGAACTTCCAGTACTATATTAAATAACAGTGGTGACAGGGGGCATCCCTGTCTTG
>PVJL010012687.1:0-35930 GCA_004026885.1 Lyroderma lyra | reverse complement strand
CCCCCCACCGCCCACCCCCGGCCAGAATTCACTGGTCCCTTTCTGTCACTGTGCTTAGTCAGTGGGTGCTACATCTATACAGGTTTTAA
The DNA here is from genome assembly GCA_004026885.1 of Lyroderma lyra. NCBI lineage: Eukaryota > Metazoa > Chordata > Mammalia > Chiroptera > Megadermatidae > Lyroderma > Lyroderma lyra. The sequence continues at coordinate 35,841 of PVJL010012687.1, read as the reverse complement.
ATGTCACCACCAACACACATTTTCTGAGCTAGAAGGAAACAAGAGAATCCTGAAGTTCAACCCTCATTTTGTCAGGGAGAAAAACTGAGGTTCGGGGGAGCGGGGGATGTGGCCTGCCCAAGGCCACAGAGTGATCCAGTGGGCAAGGACACACCTCGTGTCTTGTCCACCAGACCCTTGTCCTGCTTGGGGCCAGGCCTCTGCCAAGGGGGCTTCTCCATCAGATCCCAAATGGGATCCTGGCCCAACAGTGGGCGGCAGGGGCCTGGGGCCAGGGGAGGCCGTAATGCGATAAGCAGACTGGCCATCTGGCTCGGGGGGCGGAGGAGAGTGAGCTCACACTGGCCGCTTCTGCCGCCCGGTCCCGGGGGGCCCTGTGTCGAGAGAGACAGACTACCAGATGGACAGGCTCTGGCCTTGGTCTGGGTGGGAGCCAGTGAGCTCCCTGTCGTCAGAGCTAACCAACTTTCTGATGTGGCCGTGCAGGCGTGGCGGGGCCACAGGGAGCAAAGCCAAGCTCCTCAAAGGGCGGAGAGACAGAAGATCGGGAAGGGCGCCGAGATTCCTGCCCAACTCAGAGCCGGGCTCCCCAGGTAGGCCCAGGCCGGCTCCACTCCACAGCCACAAACAGGTCCCCCTCCGGGAAAGGCAAACACGTCTCCCCCGCCGCCTTCTCAGACATGCATGCAAAACTAATTAACATGAGGCGACATGCGAAGCAGCCGGCCAGCTCCGCACCCGCGAGCCCACGCAAACAAGGCGAGCCCTTGTCCGGGGGACGTGCACAAAGCTTTGTTGCTAATTTAGGCATCTGTCTCTGTCTGGTCTGGTCCTCCTGCCTGCGCTGGGGTTTTTCCCAGCCCCTTGGACAATGCTGGGAACAGGCCCGCCGATCCCTTATTCAAATCACACCCAGGACAATGAGCTCATTGTGCAGGCCACAGAAAAGGGGATGCTGGGTGGGGGGGCGGTGTAAGGGAACATGGGGAGTGGGGAAGGGTGGGGGGGTGACAAAAATGGGAACCCAGGGAAGTGTTTACTAACATAGCCGTGCAGCTGCCTTGGGCCCCTTTCCCCTCCCTCAGTGGCTAGGAAAGGGGGGAGTCCCCATACTCAGAGGTAGGGGGCCCCAGACTAGATGAAGGCCTGGGCCAGCAGACACAAACTCTGGCTCCAACATTCCCCGTGTCTTCCCCCACCACCAACTGCCTATAGCTACCCTCTGCATGTCCACAGCCAGACATACTTTTATGCACGGGTTTGGGGGTTCTTTTTTCTTTTTTGTATTTCAGACAGAGCAGGGTGATGTACCGGCTCAAGACGAGGAGACAGGGCTCAGGGGGAGAGGTGCTGGACACTCTGCGGGGTGGGACCTGCTGTCTCAGCCATTGTCTTCAGGCAAAGTTTCATGTTAGCCTTCTTCCCAGCTAATAAATGAGAGTTGCGAAGGGACAGGCTCCCTGTGGACAGGGCAGGCCGGACGACACGTCTGTGAGCTCAGGACACGTGGGTTCCCCAGGCCGTGGCTGGTGACACCACACCTGGTCAGACCCTCCCATGTGACCTCACACTGTGAGCAGCATTAACAAAATATATACATATAAAACATATAAACACACACACAAACACACACACACCCTCCCAAAATCCCTGAGAGGGAGATCTGGGGCCATGAAATGCCCTCTCTCCTAACAACAACCCCCCACCCCCAGCTCTTTGTGGCACTGAGAGTGCCCAGACAGGCCGATGTAAACACACACACACAGCCTGACACTGACACGCAGACACAGAAAGAAACACACACACCCAGAGGCAGCCCCAGACACGCACACTGACAATGGTGTAATGAATGCAGGACGGCCAGCGCATTCAGTCACGAGCCCACACTGCCTGTCGCCCAGCACCCGGGCGGCCGAAAGGTTACGGGAGAGGCTGCAAGCCCTCGGGCTCCCAGGATGGGGAGCAACATCGCATTTCAGGGCATCCAGATGGAAGAAAAGTTTGGAACGGGGCTCAGCCCGGCATCAGGGTTGTCTGAACTGCCCTGGAGAATTTTTATTTTTTTAATGTGTCCTGCATTTCAAGACAGGTCTTGGAGGTGGGGCAGAGTGGAGCCCTGCTGGGGCAGTTCCCCCTTGCAGCGGAATGCACAAAGTAATTTTGAGAAGGGTCTACAGGATGAAGAGGAACAGAGTGATTACGATCCCAGAGACCCTTTGTAATGTCCTTGTGGGGACAGAGAGAAGGGGTGGCTCCCTCCCCACCCACCCAGGGCAGTGCACATGTGTTAGGTTGGACCATATGCAATGACTAGTTACGTGACTCTTCTGGATCCTACTAAAGAAAAACGTCCTGCAGGGCAACCCAATAGGCAGCTGGCTCCGGGAACCGCCGGGGGTAAGCGGGAGAGTATTTTCCCTTTTTGAAAAATTTCTTCCCCCAAACGGGGTTATGTTTTTCTCAAAGAAGAAGAAGAAAAAAAAAATAAACAGTAATCCAAGACCCAAATTTACATGGGACCATCCGTCCCCAGCCACATCACTACAGGGTGCCGGCGGTCGGAGGAGCTGCTGGAATGAACTGTGACGCACACGCACACGCACACGCACACGCACAGCGGCGGCCTGCGTCAGGCCAGCACCCGCCTCCACACTCCTGCCCCCGGGCCCCCTCCTCCCTTCCGTCCTCTGACTCTGGAGCGTGGCCTGGATGGAACAGAAGGAACCCTGGAGAGGACAGAACGGGGAAGGGGACACGTGCACTCCTGGCTGTGCCTCCGTGGGGGCGTTGCAGGTTGCCGGACCCTGTGGACTCACTTTGTCCCGGAGGAAACGTCAGCCATGCAGCATCACGACCGCAGCACGTGCTGGCCGCGGGCTACCGGATGTAAAGCCAAGGCCGGTTTCTGTACTGACGACACTCACTCAGACCAGCTCTGAGGGGGAAGCCAGCAGGGTGCCGAGGCCACCCAGTGAAGGCAGGGTCCAGTCCTTGCCAGCACCGGGACATCCGTTTGCCCCACCGTTCACTGTCATAGGACACCAGGCACACTGACTGCATCTTCCTGGGAAACTGCTCCACCAGCCTCTCCAGGGTCTCTCGGGTCTCACTGCCTTGTCCCCACAGGGGACAGCCGCCCTCCCCTCCTCCAAACACACTCGTCTGGTCCACTAGCAGCAGTGGGCCGGTCCCCACAGAACTGACGGGAGGGCACTGTCCCCAAGAGTCTCCCTGTCGCTAGGAGCTGGGGCTCCACTTAAAGGTCTGGAACCACCTTCCATGCAGCTGGGAGGGGCATGACCCTTCCCACAACTTTGACAGTCACAGGTAACCCTTCCCCAGCAGTAGGTCTACTTGTACGCAGATTTTTTTTCTAATAAAATTACAGCCCTATAAAAGTATTTTTTCCTCCTGACGAATTTCTTAATGACATTTTCTTTTCCTCTGGCTGACTCTGTTGTCCGAATACAGTATGTAGCACTTATAACATACAAGGTATGCTAATCGACTATTTGCATTATGGGTAAGGCTTCCGGTGAACACTAGGCTATTAGTAGTTAAGGGAGTTCCCTGGTGGTGTAGTGGCTTAAGGCTTTGGCGCTGGCGCTCTCAGTGCTACGGCCTGGGTTCGATTCCCAGTCAGGGAGCTACCCACATACCAAAAAGCAAAAAAACAAAAAACAAACAAACAAAAAAGATTCGGGGGGAGTCCAAAGTTATAGGGGGGCTTGTGCCCCAAACCCCCATGGTGTGTCAAGGGTCAACTGTACTTTCACCACAAATGCCTTGTAACTTCTAGCATTTTATCCTTCTAAACACACACACACACACACACACACACACACACACGGACACATCGAGGTCAGTAAGAAAACCACCAAGGTAGCAGTGAGAAATAAGATGAAACTTTCGGTTTTCCGTCTTGGGGGAGGCAAGTGGGCGAATGCAGAGCCCGCAGGAGAGGCTGTAGGGCCAGCGGATTCATTTGCAGGGCGGTCCCCACCCCACTCCTACAAGGATGAGTCTTCCAAGCTTCAGATGCACTGAGAGAAGGCAGCTGGGGGCCCACGGCTGCTAACTCACGCACAGGATCCCCTGGCAACCCCTGTACTCAGGACCCAGTCTGAGCAGAACCAGGACAGAAGTCAGGCCTCGACGCACCAAGCAGCACCTGATTTCTTCCAAGGAGGGGAGACCTCCTGTATGTGAATCCATCCAGACGTGATTCATTATTCGACTGCATCTAAGCTAAGGTGCTCCCTACCAATCCCGCACGCACATCTCAATAGTTACTACAGTGCTGACTCCTAAGATCACGGTTGTTTTTTTTAAAGGCAAAAAGACGACGGAGATGTCATCGTTCTATAGAGCACCAAGTGCCAGCCCAGGCTAATAGGCAGCTAAACCGGCAAAGCACAAAACGGCCCCTGACCCTTGCTCTCCCAGGCCCCTGGGGGCGTGGAAAGGGACAGGGGAGCCAGGGAGCTGCAAACTGGTGAGGACCGCCGTACCCCAGCAGCCCGCTCCCCAGCCTGGCCTTCCCGCCCTGGATGGACAGGTGAGACTGCATAGTGCACATCGGGCAGATCTGAATGAATATTTCCGTCCATGGACTATGGTGTTCGAGTTTACCCCACAAGCTGAAAAAGACTTTAACCTCTGAAAAAGCAGATGTACATTTTTTTCTATATTTTCGTGTTTTTCAAGAATGAATAACAGGGGTTCCCTGGTGGCCTAGCTGCTAGGCTTCGGCGCTCTCAATGCTGCGGCCTAGGTTCGATGCCCAGCCAGGGAGCCAAGGAAAGAATGAATAACAATAGGAAATTTTTATACTTTAATGTCAGCTTTTATTTTAATAAAATGTACTACCTTAACTGTATTTACTTAAAAATATAAATACTGTAATTATTGTATAATGGTTATTTAGTGTGAAACTGTTTCAAGGACTTTTCTCCGTTTACAAGATTTTTAAATACGTTTTCCTGTGGCTTGCACTGTCCACAACAAAGATGTTTTGGGTGCCACACTGTGTAACATTTTGCAATACATTTCTTACGTCGTCAGTGCCATTAGATTCTAATTTATCTAATGGATGCCCCTTAGTATGGTTTGAGTATTTTTTGCTAAAATTCAATATAATGTAAATTTATTACCAGATAACAAAAATTTTAAAATAACGTCATTTTTATACAAAGCATCTCAAAGTGTTATTATTAAATGCATAAAATAGTCAAAATATCAACTTTTTATTTTTTGTGGCTTTTGGACGCATTTTGAAAAAAAAATTAAGTCAATTAAGGCAGTGAAAAGGTTAAAGTTCTGGGGGGTTTTATTGTCTGTATCCCCAAAGCCTTGCCCAGAGCATGACACAGAGTGCAGGGTCAGTAAACGATGAACGAAGAAATGAATGCAGCAGACAAAAATGCAGTCAGGCGCGGAGCTGCACGGTATCCTTGCAAACTGGGATGTGCCTCCCGGTACAGCCCTGGAGGTGCTGAAGTCCAGGCCAAGAGCCCCCAGACAGGACAGGCCGAGGGAGGGTGTGCCAGCCCCCGACACCCAGCTTACGGGACCCTCAGGCTTCCCTGTACCCCAGTTGTTCCCGGCCTCCGCTGTCTGACCTGGTCTTCTGGGCTCAGATCTCTGGCCCAGTCCTAGGACTCTGCCGCCGTTCTCCCCTCTCCCACCCTGCATCCTGCTCAGGAGGTCCCGTTGGGGTGCACTGCGCCTTCTCTGCCAGCTGCGTTCCTCCTAACTCCCACCGACCGAGTCAAGCGACGTCCCCCTCGAACGCTGCCTCCTCAGGCTGGTTTCTGCTCCAAGGGGACAGGGAGCAGGCCAGGGCGTGTCCTGTGGTTCTCTCTGCACTGTGGAGTGGGAGCTCATGCATGGTCAGTAAACACCACGACTTACGGCAGAGTCACCCCTGGGCCCTTGGTCGCCACCTTCCCTGTGCCTTCGCGCATTTCGGATGTGTGTCCCGCCGATGAGATGGTCACCCATCAGCCTTCGCCCTCCGCCAACACACCCTCCCCGCCAGTCCAGGGCCGCAGACGAGAGCGGCACACTGACACGGCTTGAGTGCCACAAGGTGAGCATTACTACGCCCGCTTCCGCAGACCAGACAGAACACTGGCTCAGAGGTCTGAACGAGCCTCACGCACGGCCTCACACAGCAACAGCAGAAGAGACGGGTGTTCTAGAAACAGCTCAAGAAGGGGAGAGGAAGCTGCAGGCCCAAAGGGAAGGGGTGGCTGGAGACGTGAGATCTTCCTCCGTTTCGCCCCCTCTTCCTAGCACTCCCCAAGGAAGTGACGTGCCCCCGGAGGCACACACCACCTCTCCTGTCCTGTGTCACCAAACTGGGTGGACAGAAACCGGTCTAACGTTTTCCACTTAAGGACCAGACGAGACTGGACAGAGGGCGTGGATCCCTGTCCCCACCGCAGAACACTGAGTGTGCTACCTCAGGGAAGGTCACGCTCCCTCCGGGGATGACATCAGGGGATGTCAGGGGAGGTCACGCTGCGGGAAGCAGAGGCTCCAGCCTCAGCTCCATGGGCGGACTGAGGCGCGACCAGCCCGCGGGTCCCACGGATAATCAGGAGGGAGCCCAGACGGGGTTGGGGTGCTCCTCACCCCTCCCGCACCTGGCCAAGGCTCCCAGGGGCCCAGCCCCCTCCCTGGGTTCTCCAAGTGTATCGCCAGCCCCGGAGGAAGAGACACTACGGGGCCAGCCCCTGGCAACCCAGACGGGCGCAGGCCACCTCCTAGAGCCCAGGCCGACTCTGGGAGACAAGGACACCCAGGGGCCTCAGGGGCTGCAGCTTCTGGGTGTACCCCGCGCCGTGGCCCCGGGGGTATTTGGCTGAGAAGAACAGGGCCGACCCTAGGCGGCCTTCCCTCCCCGAAGCCGGGCCGGAGAGAAGCCAAGCCCGCCAAGTGCCAGCACAGAACTTGGCACGGCGTACGTGCCCGGTAAATGGCTCCTGTCGCCCTTCTCGGGACTCACCAGGGTCGCCTGGCTGCCCGCTCCTCACCTCCCGGGCTCCTGGGAAGAGCCTTCTTTTCACAAACTCGAGGCTTCCTGGAGCTGGGTGGCCCTTAACCCGGTTCGGGGTCTCCAGAACCGGACCCTGGAGATTCTGAGAGGGGCCGCGGGCTAGAAGCAAGGCAGGACACAGAGCCACGAGTCCCCGAGGCGAGGAGGACCCTCTGGCCGCCGCCAACAGCAGGCTGAGCCCAGCGCGTCCCCAGAATATCTCTCTGAAGGCCCAAGGCCTGGCGGGGAGCCAGGGCAGGAGGCCTCTCCAAGAAGACGCTGGCTCTGAGCCAAGGCGCATCCCAGAAGCTTCGGGCAGAGAGAGGCCGAGGGGAGGAGGGACGGCCCGGAGCGGGCCACGGGGAGCCCTCGGGCCGAAGGAACCCCGCCGAAAGCGGGTCCGGCCTGAACCCGGGCCGCACAGCTGCCTCCCCAGGCCCCGTGCCTGCCACACACCTGGGAGACCACATCACGGTGAGGATGGGCAGGGGGAGCAGGCCAGAGGTCACCCACATCTGTGCTCATGCAAACGCTGCGGGACACTGCTGAACCCCCCTCCAAAGACTCTTCTGGGGTTACCCACTGGCTCGCCACCCCCCACTGTAGAAGCTGAAAAACACAACGCTGTCTGTAGATTCAGGCCTTCTGCCTGGAAGGAGTGAGGGGTGACCCCCTTTAAGGGGCTGTACTAGGTACCCCTAACAGCCCCGGAAGGGCAGTGACCAGAGCCCTGCAGGGGTAGGTAGGCCGGGATTAGTTACTGAGCACTGGGGCGGGCAGAGGTCTTGATTCCCTAGTCTGGACCCATGAAACTATGAAACACAGGTATTATTCAAATTTTTCTAGAAGCCACATTAAAAAGAAAGAAGGAAACAGGTAGGACTAATTTGAATAATACATTTTATTTAACCCAATATTATCACTGCAGACTGTCGCACTGACCACATCTCACGAGACCAACGGTGAGCACGCCAGACCGCGCAGTCCCCGACGCCAGCGACCTCCCCCATTTTCGGGTGTGCGTGGGCCCAGGTATCTCAGGGGAGGGCCCCGGGGCGGAAAGGGCAGCTCCCAACTCCAGCCCGACAGCTGGGCCCGTCGGCCTCTTCCTTCAGCCTCCGGATAAAAACACTCGGGGCCCTGACATAGATCCCTTGGCGATACATCAGATTCAGGGGGCCTGCCACGTACACCTATTTGGAATAGACAACCTGGAGAGCAGCAGACATGGGTACACCTGACATCATAAGCTCCGGAACAAAGACCAACAGAGAGGAACAGGAGGGAGGTTCTGGCAGACCCCGGCAGGAGAGGCAGGTCTGGCCGAGGACACTCTGTGTGTGCCACCCCTGATCAGGGCCACCTGGCCCACGTTCCGGCGCTGGGTCTGGCGAATTTTCCACCACGTCTCCCCGGAGGAACTACCCACAAAAGCTCCTCTCTGCTTTGGAAGGCAAAGAACAAGTCGTGCATTTACCCAGCGCTTCTAGTCTTCTTACTCGGAGTCGCCATGCCAACACACAGTCATAATTACCGAGGAGCGCGCCAATAGTGGCAGCATTGACAAAGACACTACATCAGGGCCTGTGAGCTAAGCAAGGTCAGGCTCCGCGCGGCCCCCCAGCTCCCTGCCCACTTCCTTTATTCCACTCGGACCCATCGCTTTCCCTTCGCTCTTTCTGTCCCACCCAGATGGTCTCTGATTATTTTCTCTGCAAAGAAAGGGCCCTACAGCTCAGTGTATAAAACACTTTTACAGCAATTAGGAGACAGGTTCTCCTTTGAGTCCTGTTTTCAACTTGTGGGAAAAGTCACTTTACCCTCCAGGCCTCAGTTACTTGGCTGTGAATGGGGAGAATGTCGTGAACATTGCCTATTCAGCAAGCGGGAGCAGACTAAATTCAGGGGCTGATGTGTGTCTAGTCGACTCTAAGATCTTCTTTATGAGCGGTACCAGAGGTACCAGAAGCTCGGGGAGACAAAAGAAGGCTCAGATCAGAGAGGGCGCTGGGCGTAATACCCCAAGAACAGCAGGGCTTCTATCTACCCCCAGAAAAGGAGCCAGGAGCAGCTGAATGGCCAGCTCTATCAGATTATAAAATGAGGAGTGGGATGGATGAGAACGATCAGGCTAAGTGACAAGCATCCGGAGGCCCCCAGTGAGAACCAGGACACGCACCCATTTAAAAGGAGAGGTCAGAGAAGGAAGGCCGACAGCCATCTCCGAGCCCTGCCCGAGAGCGCCCCAATTTCAGAACGCCCAGTGCACCAACATCTGAACTTACAAAGGAGATAAATTGGAGGCTGATGATTAGCATCACAAAATGATTATTCCCTTTGTAAAAGGCTTCACTGCAGGACTGCTTTAAATAGTGCATTTAAACCATGATCTGATTTGCTAAATTCGATTTATACACATCTACCGCCTAAGCTGGCGTGCGGCTGTATTTACATGTCTTCCGCTGGCAGGGAGGAGGGGAGAGGCCAGCCATTATTTGGGGCCTTTAATCCTTGTGGACAGTAACTAAGCTGGGGAGCTGAACCCTGTTTTTTTTCCCCAGCTGGGGCTTTGGCTGGGCACTGCCCTCAGCTCTCCACCCCGCTTTGCCGGGGCAGAGCCTGCTCAATGACAACGGTCAGGATTTGGCCAGGAGCTGTCGGAGCCTTTCTGTCCATGAAGGGGCTCCTCCCCCAGAAGCCAGCCTCCTCCCCGCCCCCAGGGCAACAACTTTCTGGGACAAATCTCCAGAGGATTTGGTCTCTGGCAGGCTCACTCGGTTTACTCAGCACCTACAGTGAGCGTGCCAGGGGTCCTAAGGTCACCTTTGGGGAGCCACGGACATCGACTCATCTGTGTGAGTTCTGCGGATCCGATGAGCCCCATTCTGCAATCTGTCTTCAAGCTGCAGGAACCAAACCTGGGCAGGCACCCAGAGGCCGCCTCTCCACCCAAAGAGGACAAAAGGATGGGCACGCCAGGTCTCACAGCGACTGTGCCAGTGCCACCAGGAGAAGGTCCCTAGTTCCCACAGAGGGACCTGCAGGTCTCACAGACAACGTGGTTCCTCGAGAGACAAATGACCCCTCCCATGAGGTCCCACAAGGTGAGAGGGCAGTTAGGAGCCAGGCCACTGCCACAGTGGGAAATACCCTACCTGGCTCTAATCCTTTGCTAAAAGAGAAAGGTCAGAGGAATTCCTGGGCTCATGCAACACTGAAAACACAAGTCCCTTCAGAGAACTGAAGTCAGACCCTCTCTCTCCATCACCACCCGCGTCTCCCAGTCCAGAGGCTTAGCCTTTGAGAACCAACCACTCACACACGTTTATCGAATATTCAGACACACACAATGAGCCCAGCCCTACACTAGGAATGGGGGTAACGAGGGAGCAAGACGGCACACGGGTCTGCGGCGTGTCCAGTGGGGAGCAGAAGGGTCGCTAAACACAATGACGCCATTTCCCTGTTGAAAAGCCCACTGAAGCCTGCTCGTAAGGAGGTGGGAGTGGGGGACCCCAGGGCCCCAGCCCTGGACCTACTAGCTAACTTTATGATCTTGGGGGAGAATCCTTAACCTCACTGGGCCCAGTTTGCTACCTGTGACACAAGCAGTTGATCTGCACAATCACCAGCCTTTTAAGTTTTCTATAAATTGTACGGTGCAAAAGTGCTCACGTGTCTCAAAATCTTGATGCGCTTCCTTTTTTGAACAAGATTCAGAAAACCGTCCTGTTTTCTTCTTTGTCGTGGCTGCCAGGAGGCTCAGAAGACCCACAATGTTAAATCGTAACACCTATTTTAGGCCAGGAGGTTGGGGGGTGACAGGAGGGCCCTGATATGTGAGGTAGGGCTGTGTGGGGATGGGGGCTTGGATTCAGGACAGGTTTGGCACTGGACAGATGAGATCACAAAGGTGGCAAATCCATGTGTTTGCATGTAATGTATGAGGGCTGACAATTAAGTTCAGGAACTTGCCTCCATGAGCTTACGTTGGCAGCACTGTACGACAACTCGGTAAGGTGTCACCACCTTAATATACCTGTGTCTCACAGCTGTGTTCCTGCTGATATGTTGGGGTGCCTTGCTGAGTGGTGGTCATTATTGTTGTTGTGAGTTTTGTGCGCCATCGCGAGCGTGTCGGAGGTTGAATTAGAGCAGTGAACAAACATTACATTTCTTGTTAAACTTGGCAAGAGTGGAAGTGAAATCAGTCCACTCAAGTTAGTCCAAGTTTATGGGGCTAATGCCATGAAGAAAATGGCAGTGTACAAATGGATTAAATGTTTTTCTGAGGGGAGAGAAAGCATCACTGATAAAGAGAGGTCAGGGAGGCCAGTAACGAGAAGAATTGATGAAAACATTGCAAAAATTTGTGGAACTGTGCATTAAAATCATCAGCTGACTCTGAGAAGCATAGCAGACCAGTTAACATCGATAGAGAAACAGGAAAATCTTAACCGAAAATCTTGGCAGGAGAAAGGTGTGTGCAAACATGGTCCCGAATGAGCTCACCGATGAACAAAAGCAAAGGAGAGGCAAAATCTGCCAAGACCTTTTGGAGAGGCAGGACGATGTTTTGGGTCATGTTATCACTGGTGATGAAACATGGTGTACCAATACGTCCCTGGAACTAAGCGTCCAAGAGCACAATGGAAGTCAGCCAGTTCTCCAGACCAAAAACGTTCATTCCATCAGTCCAAATCAAGAGTCGAAACGATGTTGCTTAACTTTTTTGGTATCAGAGGGACTGTTCATTATGAATTTATACCAACTGGACAAACAGTCAACCCAGTTTACTATTTGGAAGTGCTGAAAAGGCTGTGTGAAAAAGTTCGATGAAAATGACCTGAACTTTTCACCAATTCATGGCTCTTGCATTGCAACAACGCACCAGCTCACACGGCTCTGTCTGTGAGGGAGTTTTTAGCCAGTACACACATAACTGTATTGGAACACCTACCCTACTCACCTCATCTGGCCCCCAGTGACTTTTTTCTTTACCCGAAGGAAATATTGAAAGCAAGACATTTAGATGACATTCAGGACATCAAGGGTCATACAGGACAGTCCTGATGGCCATTCCAGACAGTCACAAAATTGCTTTGAAGGGTGGACTAGGCGCTGGCACGGGTGCATAGCTTTGCAAGGGGAGTCCTTCGAAGGTTACCACAATGATATTCAGCAATGAGATCTGTAGCACTTTTTCTAGGATGAGTTCGGGAACTTAATTGTCAGAGCTCGTATGCATGTGAGGAAAATGTGTCAGTGTGCAGCAAAGAACTCAGGCTTTGGGGCAGACAGCCTTGAATCCACACGCGCGGTCTCTGCCACATCTCAGCTATGGTCAAAATCCCGTAAAGGGAATCCTGACCCTACCTGTGAAACTTGAGGCCCGGATGTGAAGCTCTTAGCACCGGGCCAGGCACAAAGCTCCACTCAATAAACACAAAGAAACGTTACCGGGGTCTCTCAGTCACTCTGTACAAATGCATATGCATGGGGCCTGCCTCAGGGCAGCCGTGGGTCAACTTGGGACAGTTCGAACCACAGCGGTTGTGCTTAAATTACTCACCCAGGTGGAAGAGGGGACACAAAGGAGCCACAGCTCTGACCCTTGGGCCCAGTCCTGAAGGGATCGAGCTTAAAGTTGCTGCTCCAACGGTGCCCGCTGCCTCCACAACTGCCCCGCAGCCCGGGAGGAGGGAATGGAGGCTCCAGGCGCGTCCTCAGCCCCGGCCACGCGGGCGACGCCCAGGCCCTCGCCAGCCCCCGGTAGCCTTGGCGGGGCGCTCGGCTCCTGGATCCCCACTATCCTTGCGCTCCAGACCACACCCAGTCCCGGGAAAGGCGGTCTCGGCCTGCTCGCCCCTCGGGCCTTGCGGTTTCAAGAAAAGGCAGGCGTCAGCCACGCGCCTTACCTTCCCGGGGCACGGTGAAAGGGCGTGAGCGCCCGCGGCCCCAGGTTCCCAAACGGCGCCCCTGCCCGCCCGGCCGCCCCACAGGGGCCGCGGGAAGGCCGTCTCTGGCCCCGCCAGGAGCGAGGTGGACTCGGGCCGACGCCTCTCTCTCCGCAGTCGCCGCGCCGCGCACGGCCGGGGGCGCACACAGGAACCTGGGGAGTCGGCAGCCGGGACCGAAGGTCCGGGCGGGAGGCGGGAAGGGGGACAACAGCGTTCGCCGCGAAGCCTCCCGGGTCGTGTCTTGAGTACCCGAGGGCCTGCCCGAGCGCTCGGCGGCAGAGACACGGCCAGGCGTGCACTCCTGGGGACCGCGGGGCTCGGGTGGCGCCAGCATCCTCGTGGCCACTCAGCCATCTTGCGCCGCGCTCTCAAAATGGCCTCCGGTCCGTGGCGACCGTGACCCCCACCCCCACCCCCGGGCCGCGCCCCGGTGCCACGAAACGTGACCGCTTACGGAGGACGCTGGCTGTGTCCGAGCGTGGGCGGGCGACTCCGTCTCCTTCGGCCCCAAAGGTGGGCGCGCGGGCCCGAACCCTTCGAGGACCTGAGCCCGGGCGGGCCGGACGCAGCGCTCCACCCTCGCTGGACGCCGCGGAACGCCGACCCGGAGGGCCCGGGTGTTCCAGAAGCCGCTGGGGAGGCCAGATGTACCAGAGCCGCCGTCTCCTTGGCGCCTACTGTGTGCGACACGCCGAGCCGCGCGCCAGCTCTGCCGGGTTGAATCACAAGGCACCACGAGCCGGTAAGTGGATTGGTAGCGCCGTTTCGCAAGGCGTCGGGGGCCGGGGTGGGGGTGACACTGGATCCGCCGGGCTAGGGACCCGGGCGGCGCCTTTCGGGTAACTCGGGGCAAAACAGCCACTCCGCCGACCCGAGCGGGGGCGCCGGCCCGCGAGCGCGTTTCCGGAGACACTCGGGGCAGAGCTGGGCTTGGGCCGACGGCGGCCCAGACACTCACCTTTCTCCCCGCTCCCTCTGCCGACGGCGACTTGGTGCCCGCGAAGAGCGCGCTACGCGCAGTCGGAATGGCGCGGACCAGGGAGGCGCCGGCAGGGGAGTCGCTGTAAAACAGAGGGAGACATCAGGCGCCCCCCACGCCCGCCCAGAGGCGCATCCCGGTCCGCTCGAAGGTAGGGGTCGAGGTCCACGCGTCCTCCGAGTCAGGACCGCATCCCCGGACGCAGGAGGGAAGCCCGATGGGGTCCTGGCTAAACGGGGGATTCCGTCCTGCCTCGGGGCTCCTTAACCATCAGTGGCCCAGGCCTCCAGGCGCCCGGCTGCCGCTGGAGGCCGGCCCCCGGAGCGAAGCCCCGCTCGCTGGGAGCTGGAGCTCCAGAAATGGAGACCAGGAGGTGAGACACCTGGATGCGCCCAGGGCCCAGCCGTCGTGAAGAGAGACTGCTCCGGACGCCCGTGTTTCCGCACTCTACTCCCCCGAAAGCGCTGCTCCTGAGGCCTGAGACTCGGAACCGGCCGAGCAGGGATTGTCCAGAAGCAACAACGATCAGAGAGATCCCAGCCCCTGAGCTAACAGGGGCCTCCTGGAGAACCCCTCTTGGCCGCCCAAGTCAATCATTATTCTGCTATTCTCAAGTCTCTAACGCCACTTAAGTCTTCCTTCGGAGGACAGCCAAGCTTGGAACTTCACACGAGTCCCTACACTCTCCCCCCACCCCCTGAAAAAACTGAGGTGCTTCCTGGAATCTTGGTGCGCTCCCAGTTTGGGGGCCCAGGGGCATGTCAGGCACTGGTCAGTTCTGCGAGACTCAGGACGTCTGCTGGTGCTTTCACGGCCTCCAGCGAATGGAGGTTAGAATTTCAGACCCAGACATTCACGTGCACCCCAGTCTCCGCCTGGGACATTCACTCAGCGCCCAACTCTGTGCCAGGCCCCCTATTTGTATATTTCACTTACTTCTCATGTGACCCCTGAGAGGTGCAGGTACCATATCCCTATGTCACAGGCAGAGAAACAGAAGCCCAGGGAGGGGATGGGACTTGTCAAGGGGACAATGTGGTGTAACAGTCAAAACATGGCCCCCAAACACCCTTGCCCCAGCCGCTGCCTTTCTGGAACTTGTATTTCTGGTTTATTAACCCAGTTCATGAGCACCCCAACTCAGGAATTGTCACCCCCGGGGGCCAAAAAAGCAACGAGGTGAGCTCATCCCCCTGCCCTCCTCAAGACCAGGGATGGGGAATTTCTGCAGCCCCTGAACCCCTAGAGGCATTTCTGTCCCTCTTTAGTCTGGGTCTAGCCCCTGGGGCAGGGGCGGGGGGGTGGGGCGGGGAGCTGGCAAAGCCTCGTGCTGGCCAACAATCCAGTCCTGGTTTTTAAAATCCCAATCTACACAGTCAAAGAAGTGGGTGACCTGTATTAAGATCAGGATAATTCAAGGAGGAGCAAATGAGATGAAGGGGGCAGGAGGGCATGATATTTTTACACAGAACCCCAGTGGGGACCTGGGGGGGATTCGGGAGCTAAAAAGAGGTGCACTGCGAGGAGAGGGCCCTCCCTCTGGTTCCCTGCCGGAGAGTTCACCCCAGCTGATAGGCAAGCAGGAGCCCTGCATTCCCCCAACCTCCAAGCGGAGAGGCGCTTCTTCTTTAAATGACGTTACGGTGACGTTAGTGGGTTTTTTTTTTAAATGAAACCTCTATGCGAGACAACCTCCATTTAAACAAACAAACAAACAAACTGATGTGCATTGGGCCTGAGGTGAAAGAAATGAGAACCGAAATGAATTGTTAAAGTTTGGGCTTTTTCAGAAGACAGCCAGGCCACAGCCCCCACCCCCAGGCTGCCCGAGGGGCAAAGATGGCAGCTGCAGGGTGCGATGGGGTGGGTACATCAGACTGGGAGGCACCAGCAACGGGGTAACGGAGGGGACAGGTACCGAAGCCACCCGCTGCAGAGGGCAGAGGGGAGAGAGGTCCTTTTCAAATAACCTCCAGCTGATGGTCCAGCCTAGCCTGGACGCAGGCCCTGGTGCCCAACCCCCATTCGGACTGACAGTCGCCCTCCTCCCTAAAGACCGGGGAAGCTCCAGAATGCCACCCTCCATATTCTGGCAGCACACAAAGAACCGGGGTTTGGCCAGAGACAGAGAAGAGCAGCTCCACTCACAGCACCCCATCCCCCTGGTTCATGGCGGGGGGGTGCAATAACTAGGTTGTAAGCTAATGGGGGGGGGGCTGACTGGTGAGGGGCTGGAGTGCCTGTGCAGATGGAGCCTGAAAGGAAGTTCTAATTAGCACAGAGTCGGCACCTTTCCATTAATAGCTCTCCATCAGCTCCTGGACGCCGCGGAAGGGGGGCCGGTTGGAATGTGTGAGGCTCACCTGTCCCCCACTCATTAACAGACCTTGGGTGAGAACAGGGCTGTCCTGGCAGAAGACCAGCCCCAACCAGCTCCCCCTCACCAACCCATGAATAATTACAGGTCTGACTTCCGGGCTCATCCCGGGGAAGGTGTTTAACCCAAGTCCCGTGTGACCGGAAACCCCAAACCTCCTGGACACTGGCGCAGCCAGGCCTCTGAGGACACTGCACCCTTTAAAGACATTCCAAGTCTAGGAAACCCCAGACAAGTCAAACGAATCCATGGCAAGGGACAGCAGAAGGGGGATGGGCAAAGATTGACAGAGGCAGGAGGGAAGTTTCTGGAGTAAGAGAAATGCTGTATGTCTGGAAGGCTGGTTACGCTGGTGTCCGTGCAGTAGTCAGAACCCCTAGAACTGTCCCCTATGTTCTGTTCCTGTACGTTATCCTTCTGGTGACGTGTGGAGGCGCACGCGCACGAGGTTGTCCCTCACACGTCTAGTCCAAGGGGCTCGGCCTCTGCCTGATTTCTCCCTAGCCTGCGATCTCCTGGATGTGAAAGTTCACACCCTTTTCAGGGGTCACGGTGGAGAAAGGGGCCGGAGCAGATGGGGAAATGGGGCTGTGCACATCTCACACATGCACGGCCTTGGCTGGCCGGGTAGGGAGGAGGAGTGTCTGAATTGAATCAATTAGCTGCAGCAAACTTCAGAAAAGAAGTAAGGCCCTTCATCAAAACAAAGCCCACTCCTTAATCCCCACAGGCGACCCTCTCCCCCATTCCCATGGCCGTTCCCCAGTAAACAAAGAAACCTCCATCCACATCCACACCTCAATATTCATCCCGAGCTGACGGTGGAGACTGCATTCCAGCCCCCCAGCGGGCCCTAATGACCGGACCCCGGGGCAGTGGCCGTGGGCTTTGCCTCTTCCCCTCGCCCTTCTTTCTCTCAGCATCCCTCCCCTCCCGGTCCTTCCTCCTCTCCCTCCCTCTCTCTTCTCCTCACATTCGTGAACGAGCAGACCCAAGGCAAGCAAATCAAGGCAAAGACGTCACTGCCTCCACTTTGTTCCTTTATTTTGACACGTGTGGTTTAATTTTAATTATTGATGACACTGCTTGCTAGTGGACGAGTAAACGTGCTGGGGTGCATTTGGGAATGTTAGTGAAGTCTGCCTCCTAGGAACCTTCACCCCAGCACCCCGCCTGGTGAGCTGCTTGCAGGAGAAGTGGGGTTGGGACCACCGGTCCATGGTAGGGTTGGCAGTTTTTTGTGTGTGGGGGCAGGGTGGAAAACTTAAATGGGTTTGAGGATTAGCGAAGGGAAAATTAACCGGATCCCAGAGAAGAGGCAAATAGGCAAGCCCATAATCGTGTGTCCGTGTGGATTGTGTGTGTTTAAACACCGAGAGAGCACACTTTGTGATAAGAAGGCCCAGGCGCGCACACATGCCACATGCATATTTACACATGAATCTCAAATGTGCAAATCAGCAGAGGCCCAAAGAAAATTAGGCTCTGGGCAATTAAAACTTGAAATAAAAATGGAAAATGCGATACACAGAGTTCTATATCTCTTCAGAGTACCTTTTCCCTACTTATCATATGCCTCAAGTGGGCAAACATGGTGAAAATGTGGAAGGTAATAAAAAGGGTAGGGGGTTTCTTTAGCTGGTGATTACTTAGGATGCTGCTTTCAACACACAATGAACCATGGAAAACAGGCCTCGGCCGATGCAACGTCATTTTAAATGGGACTTTTTTTTTTTTTTATAGCTCCCACCCAACCCTACCACTATCCTTAACTGATTGTCATGTAAGTGGAAGACTCGGTAGGTATATAGACCATATATGTACAAGGATGGGTATATCATATATACAAATGTGTAATCATTTAGTGCAAACACATAGATACCTGTACACCTGCAGATATATGCTCCAAAGCATTTGCATTAATATTCTCAATAATGATGATAGATTTAAGCCATAAGAGAATCAGTGCTTAATTTTTGAATGTAAAGAAATACTTGATGCTTTATTTGTTTTTAAAGTACCGCAAGGTCCCCAGCCAGTTTCTCACCTCTCCCTTGTTTGCCCATGCCCAGGGAGGTTTAGGGACATTTCAGGACACGGAAGTGGGTTAGCTTGAGACCAACTGCCCTGCCCACCTCAGGATAGAACCTAGGATTTTTCCAGAGTCTAAAAACCCAGGTTGGGTCCAGCTCCGGGGTCAAGAATGATTAACTTAGCAATGACTGGTTTCTCTGGATAATGGCAGTGGGGGTCAGTGAGGCCTCACCACAACTAAGATGGGCCAGGAGCTCAGAGGAGGGCCCCCCTTCCTCGGCACGGCTACATGTGTGTGTGAAAGGGTTACTAGAACTTGCCTGCCCCCGCCCCCCAGGGCCTTATATCAACTCCCCATGTTCCAAGTCAAGGAATGTCTTGGCCACTAGAGTGGGTTCATCAGCTGGAGGCACCTGGCTCCCAGCTTGCTCACCTGGCCCCAATTCCTTGAACCCTTCTCCGTCAATCCACGGCCTGGCTCTGGCGTGGGAAAGGCAGTTTGGAGCTTTTCACAAATCCAGTATCCCCTTGAACCAAAACCAATTAGCCTGGCCCAAGGTCCTGTCATTGAGGCCCTGGCCCTCTTTTCAAACCCCTGCGGCTCAATTGCGGTGAGGGGCCAGCCAGTGAATGCCTGACCACTTAAAGTGGTGCTTAAGCCGGACTGGCCTGGTCGGAAGCAGCCGGCACTGTAGGAGCTGCGGTGGCCCATTCTCAGAGCCACTGACCAAGGTTTTGTTCCAGCCACAGCCCCCACCCTGGCTCTATTTTTTAAAAATCCTCTCCACCTCGATTCCCAGCTGTCTGGAGCAGAGATGAAAAGCTGGCTCTAGGAAGCCACGGGACACCCAAACTTGGCTTTCCCCAGAGAGGAAGGGCATCCCCGAGTTCTGTCCCCAACAGTTTTGCCCTCCCTGCGAAGGAAGAAGGAGCTCTAGCACCCAAAGAGCACCCACTGTGCGCTCGATGCTGTCAGTGATGAGCCTGCAGACCAGCCCATCTTGTGGATGAGAAAACTAAGGCTCAGAGAGGCTAAGCCACTTGCCCCCAATCACAGCACTTACAGCAAAGCAATTTGGGGGAACCTCTGAGAGCTCTTGAACACCGTCTCTTAGGAAGAGAGAGACAGAAGATGGGGAGCAATAGACCAAGGTGGACCTTTGGACCAAGGCGACCAAGATGGAGGGGAGTCCGACCTCAGGGAATGGAAAAAACTGGAAGCAACTCCAGGACAAGCTCAGATCCCTGCGAAGGCCCCTGCGCGCACCACGCGTCCTCCCTGGCCTGACCCAAGCTGAACTGAACCCAGGCAGAATGGGGTTGGGAAGAGGGATGAGGTGACAGGTTCCTCCGACCCCCCACCCGTCCTCACCTCCCTTTCACACCCATCCAGGCGGAGTGAAGACTCGCCCAATGTGATGGGCCGCACTGCCAAGTCGCCCAGGCCGTCGCCATGGTGACGCGCATCCCACCCTAGGCCAGAGCTGATTGGTCACTCTACTCAGGCGGATGGAGGGGGGCAAAAGTCGGGGCGGGATGGGGACAGAGACACTCCGACACACGGGCGCGCGAGATACCAAGAGGGGAAATGGGGACTATGAAAATGGCGCCGCGGCCTCCAGGGGGCCGCCGCCGTGGGTGCGCAGGGCCGGGTTGGAGAAATCCTGGCGGCTGTCTGCACCGCGCCGCGCCGCCGGGGCTTTGGAGGGCGCACACATCCCGCTGGGGCTGGCCCGGGGGTCGGGGCTGACCCTCCCTGCCAGTCCCGGACCCGCCCCGCGACACGTTCGGGCCGGGCGAGCGAGGCGGATTAGCGGACCCCGCAGCCCCGAGGGCGCGGGGCCGGCGTTTGGGGTGTGAGCGCGGGGCGGGGTGGCGGCCGCGCCTCTAATCCCAGCGCTGCGTGTGGGAGCGGCCGGATCAGGGAATTAGCGCTGTAACTTCGGATTAGTAACGCTCGCTAAATGAGCGCCTAATTCCGACCCTTCATGCTTTTCAGCGTCGCCGCTGGGCCCGGGGAGGCCTCCCGGCCTCGCTCCCTCCGCGCTCCGGTCCCTGTCCCGGAGGTCGGACTGCGGCCGCGGACAGCCCCCTGAGCGGCCCGGATCAGGCCTGTGGCCTCGCCGCAGCCTGATTTTCAGCGGCGTCCGTGAGACCAGCTTTCCATTCTCTGGGGCAGAGGCCTACCTGTGCCAACGGTTGTTCAGGGCTGGCAGTCCGTGGACCAGTGAGAAGGGAGCCTTTAATGCCCCCCTCACCGCGGGGGGCTGCCCAGATCCCTGCCCCGTCAGGGGTTTTGCTGGTCGCGAGCCACTGGGCCTTGCTGAGCTGGCTATTTCTAGATGTCAAATGAAAGGATCTTTGCGATCCCAACCAGTTCGGGCTTCCAAACTACAGCTTCGATGGTGTTCTCGGGCTCCCCAAAGCCTTTGGGGGGGGCGGGGTGGGGGAGGGAGTAGTGCAAACTTGCCCCACAAGTGAAGCCCCAACCTGGGGAGCGAGTGGCTAGCGGAGGTTGGAGGTAGGCCTCTCTGGAGCACGGGAAGAAGGTCTGAGAAGGCCCAAGGCTCAGCCTGCTCCTCGGCCGGGCAGACCAGAAGAGGTCGATGGGAGCGTCAGTTCTGAGCCTGTGCCTCGCGCTTCAAGTGTCTGGAGGGGATTTGAACATGACTCTGTTAGAGGCGGGCAGAAATCGGGCTGAAATCCGGCACGTTGGCCTCTCTCCGAGGGCCATGTCTGGTGGGTGTGGGTTGGGGTCCCAGAGGTTAGGATTCCAGCGCTCTCTGCCCTCCGAAGCCCTGCCGCCACCTCCTTTCCACGATGCGGGAGGTTTGCATCAGCGGATTTTCGTAGAAAGCGGAAAGCAAGCCGAATTCTCCCAGGCTCAGACTCCTCCTCCCCCGGACCCAGATTTCACGACTACCTTAGAAGGTTTGGGACCCTGGTGTTTAAAAAAACACAAAACTCATTTGAACTGTGTCGACACAGCTGCATAGTAGGGCTACTTGCAGAATAGCAAAGCGATAGGGATGGTGGGAAGGGAAGATGGGAGCCCAAGGCCCAGGGCCAGCTGGCTAGGAAGGGAGGCAGGAGCACAAGGAGAGGGGGTGGGAGGAGCTGCTCCGGTTTCCTCCGAAATGAGGTCACGAACTGCGCACAGGCTCCCAGGTGCACCGGGAAGGGAGGGGCCGCCCGGGGGATGCTGTCCACGGCCTGTCCGGGGGTCCTGAACACGCTAGTGCCAGTCACCCTCTGGCAGCCTCTTACCAGGAAAAGGGGAGACTGGCCTTCAAAAATAAGAGGGGGTGCCTGGTGCCTACCTGGTGACTATCTCTGGGGAGAACTAGGGACCGAGGTGGGCAACTGCCTTTCCCGGCCTGGTCTTTTGTTTTCTTCTCATTTCAAATCTATTTTCAATAGCTAACACATTCACATGGTTTAAAATTCTAAAGGTGATACAGTGAAAAGTCTCCCTCCACCACCCACCTCAGCCTGGCACTTCCTCTCCCCAGGGACAACAGATTTCCCTTTTGTACTGTTTGAATTTTCGCCGTTTACACACATAGCCTATTTTCAAAATAATTTTGTTAAGCAAAGGCCAAAAATAAAAAGGCTTAAAGGAATGAAAATGGAAAAATACTTGTATTATTTCAAGGGACTGGGCAGGTCCTGGGTGGGGAGTGGGAACGAGCGGCCTTATCAATAACGGGGCCCAGCTCTGCACTTTCTGTGCAACCCTGGAGTCACTTCAGGCCTCCCGATCTGTTTCCTCCTGTATAAAAGGGAATGGGGACAGGGAATTGTGTCTGGCTGATGGCTCAAGTCCCTTCCAGCCTGCCTGTAATAGCACTGAAACACCCACATACCTAGAAAGCCCCCCCCCTCAAGCCATCAGAGGCTGTACCCTAACCACATTGGGTTCTTTCTTCCCTGAGCTATGGCAGGATTCAGGCCTGGGTCTACAGCCACTCTTGCCTGGGAGCCCAGGCCGTTCCCAGAGCTTAAGGGAGCCTTTGAGCTTCAGGAGAAGTCGAGGTGACAGGGAGGAGAGTGACCTGGAGGCAGAGAAGGATGTCCAGAGGGACCCCAGCACTATTTGCTGTGTAGAGCCCAGATCCCCTGCAGTGAGCAAGGGTGCGCCCCACTCCCCAAGCCCAGCTAAGAGGGGCTGGGAGCCTGAGTGGCCCGGTGTGCTGCATTGGGTTGCCATGGAGACGGAATGCAGATTTCCCCCAATTGCTTTTTTATTTGCTAGACATTGTAATACATCTTATGTTGCGACTTGGGGGGGGGGGGGGGGGGGAGTAGGAGGAGGGGCTGCTGGGAGCTTGCCTGTACCCTAACCACTCGGGGAAGTTGGGGAGGCACGGGCGGGAGTGGCGGGCCAGGGCTGGTTCAGAGGTGGCGCGGGGCTGGGCTCAGTCCCTCCCGCCCACCCGCCGTCGCTTGGTTTGTATGCAGGGCAGGGCCGGCCCGTCGGGGAGGGAGGCCCCCGCCCCGGCCCCTAGCCATTGAGCTCACTCCTCGCCAGTTCTGCTCCGCTTCACGCTGCACACAGACCCCCCAACTGCACACAAAGGCAGCTGCCAGAGCCCGTGAAAAGTGATCAAATTATCAAGAACTTGACCTCACTGAGGGGCGAAGCTCCGGCAACCCCCAAGCCGTATGCTAATGGCGCTCAGGGCTGACTCGTCGAATAATTCGATAAAGGCCGCATTGTTAGCGGCGGGGCAGACCCCTGCCCACCCCTTCACTCCCCCTCACCCCCACCGCCTACCGGCCGCTGTCTCTCTCCCATCGCATTTGCATCCCAAAATCCCCGTCCGAGGCTCCGGGAGAGGATTGTTCCAGCCTGATTTATGGGGTGAAGGCTAAGTCTGGCGCCTTCCCCGCCAGCGACCCCTCTGCAACCCCGCTCCCCCTCCGTTCTCCCGGCCCGCTCCACTTTGGGGTTCCTGCTTCGGCGCTGGGGGATGTGGTGGGAGGTAGGGAAAGAGGAGGTGTAGGGGAGCAGCTAGCAAGTTCCTCCGGGGGACATAAAGTGTCCCGGAGAGAGCCGAGGTCAGGTACCTGGTTCGGGCGCAGCCGCTCCGCCGGGCTAGAGTCCGTTGGGCCGGTACTGGGCTCCTCTGGGCTCCTCTGGCTCGTGCGGGCCGGGGCGGCCGGCGGGGCGGGCGCTTGCACGCAGAAGTTGTGAGAGTCATTTCTACTTTCGGTTATCTAGCTTTATGACGGCTCTGTGGCACTCATACAGCTAGATAACCAAAGAGAGAAACGGGCCTCCCTTCGCCACCGCCGCTGCCGCGCCGTGGGCCCCACGTGCCGCTGCTCGCCGGGCGCGGGGACCGGAGCGGGCGCCGCTCCCGGAGCCTCGGGCGCAGGCGGAAAGCCAGCGGGACCGACAGACACAGAGACACACTGACTCCCACCACCAAGGCCGGCAGCCCACGCCCAGTCCCCTCCTTCTCTCCATCGCCCTCCCAGCGCGTTCCTCCGGGCTCCCCATTCTGGGCGCCCGGGCACCGACGCCGGCTGCCCGCTCCGACGGCATCCCGAGGCGCACTAAGGGCGCCCGCGCTAAGCGATCGGGCAGCCTCGGGCGCCCCGGCCGCCCCCAGCGCACTGGCCCGCCAGCCCTCCTCTCGCAGGCTAATCGCCCCGCGGGGAAGTGACGTCAGTCGAGGGATTGACCAATCACAGGCTCCCATTCAAATCCCAGCCCCCTTCCCGCGCTCCGCACCACCCAGCTTTACAATGGCCTCGGCGTTCACGGCTTCCCCTCCCGGAGGGCAGGGCAGTGCCCCCTCTGCCTTCAAAAGCAGTAGGGCCGCGCGCTTGGGTGCGCACCGTCTGGCCTTTCTTCGAAACTCCTCAGCCTGCCCCCAAGCCCTAGGAAGCCCGGCAGCCACCGCGGACCATCAGACTTAGGGAGCTCCGGGGACGAGGTCTGGGGACGCGCTTGGTGGGGCGTGGTGCAAGTCTCTCCACGGCGGCCGAGTGCGCCCTTGGGAGGCCAAGAGCCGAGAGTAGGAGCCGTGTCACCTTTACCTTCCCTTTCCCTCTCCCACGCCGAGCACCTTGCAGTAGACGCAGCCCGCGTACGGAGACTTCAGAGTGGACGGAGGGATGAAGTGTCCTGGTGTGCGCGCACCGGTGTCCCACCCACAGTCCCTGGCGCGCAGAGGTTCCCGAGTCATGCTCTTCTCGGGCCAGGCCTTGGCGCTCAGTAGCAGACGGCTGGGTCCCTCCCCTCTCTAAGAGCATGGAGGTACCTACAACCGATTGTGCCTGGCCCCTTGGAGATGTCCTAGGCCCCAGCTAGGCTGCTGGTTAAACTCATGTTCCACCGAAAAATGAAAGCACAAAGCCGTGGCTCGGCCTCCCGTCAGGGCTCTCAGCGTACACCTGGCCCCCCTCACTGCATGTGGCTCAACAGAGGAAAGGGGCTGCCACCCCAGATCCCCCCAAATCACTGAGCCTGACAGCAGACCTGGAGGCCTCATGGCGGCCTCCCAGAGGCGAGTGGCCCACGCGCGCCTCTCCTGCTCATGCCAGCCACCGTCCCCTTCCACCTCGATGCTGTGGCTGTCCTCTGGCCGTGGGCGCTGGGTCTCACCTTTCCCTGCCAGCCATCCCTGGGGGGCAAAAGATTCGACAGGAAAAAAATGCGGTATCTTTGCTCCCAGAGGCCTCCTGAAAAAATTTCAGTCCAAGAGCTAGGGAGAGGTTCATTCCGCAACACAACGGGCAGGTGGAGTCCCCGGTTTCAGCGGTCAGTGCACTGGCTTTCTGCGCCCAGACTCTCCCCGCTGCGGTCCCTACGCAGCGCGCCATGAGGTTGGGCACGGGTACCCCTGAGGAGGGTCCATTTTAGTGCGGCCTGGGGGCGCTGAGCCGCTCTCTGCCAGGCAAACCCCCGTAGGATGGGTTCCAAAGAGGGGGAAAGGATGTTTAGGAAAGGATTTCATGGTTTTTCTAAATCTCTCTTTCTCCCCTCAAAATGACACATCTCCATTTCTGTCAAGTTCCTGATTTTCTCGAGTGCCTGTTGCCCCACCGCATGTCTCAACTGTTTTGTGTCTTCATCCTGACCCTAAAGCCCAGGCGGCCTGTGTCCTACTCCATCGTAGCCGGCTTGTGCCAGAGCAGGCCTGGCATCTACAGATCTCCCTCCAAAGCCCATTCTGCACACACAACCCTTTCTCCAGAACACAGAGCGGCAACAGTCGAGAAACAGGGAGAGGCTGGCAGCGGCCCTGGGGAAGGAAGCGCCGAATTTGGGCCCGAGACAGTTAATTCCAAAGGATTACCATAATTGGGAGGCGCCCCTTGCTTTTTTCCCTCCTGCAGCTCCTGGAACCGCACTGTCTCCCCTTCTTGGTGTCTGTGGGGGCGGCCTGCACATCCCTAGTCCTCCTGGGCCACCCCCCGGGGGGAAGGGCGGGGCTGTGGAGGCGGGAAGGGGTGGAGAAGCGCGGTTCACCTGCGAGAGATGCAGGGGAGCGTGGGAGCGAGGGGGAAGAGAGAGCAGGAAGGAGCCCCTTGGAGTGTGATTAAAGTGGGATGCTGCACAAAATGGCTCCTCGGCGAGGCTCACGGGAGCTCAGCGGCGCCGGAGGCCCGACTGGCAAGCTGAGGGCAGGTGGCAGGCTCTGGGAGAAAGCCTTCAAAGCCTGACTTGGATTCGGTTCCGATGGGGGAGGCCACTGTCATCAGGCCCGCATCTCTGCTTCCCTTTGTGGGAAACTGAGTCCCTTGGTGGCGAGCAGGTGAGGCTGGCTGGGAAGGCTCCCACGCCCGGCTTGGGTGGGACTGTGCTGCAAGCAGCGAGCCCTCCAGGCCCACCTCCATCGCCCAGTCATCATAGGACCACCCCCAGGAAGGAGGCCAGGGGGAGACCCCGCCTTGAGGGTGTAGGCCGTGGGGAAGAGGCTGGTGGCCGTTCTCCACGCGCAGCTTAGACAGGCACCCCGAAAGCGGTCCAGGCTGATGCCAGCCAGAGGCGTGTGTGTAGGCCGGGGCTGCTGGGCAGGCCGATGGGAGCCCGAGTTGGGGGATCACCCTCTCATCTGCATGTGGGACTGTGTCTGGGTGCCTGTCTGAGTCGTTCCGTGCCAAGGCCGTGGTGTCAGCCTGCAGGCCCCGGGGAGCAGTTACTGGGTCCGGCGGAGGGCTGGGGGCGAGGGCTGGGGGCGGAGGCCTGGGGGCGGACACCAAAGCGCCGCTGGTGGTGGCCAGGCCCTGGCCATGGTGCTGAGAGCCGCCCGCCGCGCCCCTCTCTCCTCCGCCCCTTCATTTTCCCTGAACTCCCCCGGTTTCTCTCCCACGGTCCCACCTGAGCTCCAGGGGCACCAGCAACTAGCAGGGGCAAGGAACTGGAGTCTGAGAGAGTCCCAGGGGCCGGCGTCTCAAGAGGAGGCTTCCCTCCCAGGCGCCTCCATTTTTCATATTCAAACCTCCGCGGATGGCAAACAGGCTCCTGGGCCCCCATACCTGTACCTACAGAAATGCCCAGTCCACATGTGCCCTGTTGCCTTCAAGTTCACACAACCTGCACCCCCACACACACACACACTTGGCCTGACCAGCCATGTAGTAGCCGGCCTAAGGCAGGTGGCAGATACCGTGCCCATGCACGCACAGGTGTACACAAGTGCTCTTGTACCCACTGGCAACCTCAGCCGCCAGGGCTCCAGGCTGGCTTTGGCCCAAGTTCCTGTTTCCTGTTGGTGGTTACACAACTCAGTGCAGAGGCCGCGACAACCCACTGGAGCGTGCTTCCCCCATTCCAGGACACAGGGCACCAAGGGGTTAAAGGGAAGGCGAGTGGGCAGTTCTGACTTGAGGCAACAGCACTGGGCAGGCACCCAGGATCCTGAGATGAGACTTGGCCTGAGCCTGAGGCTTGGAGCCTGAGGCCGGTGGCTCCCTGAGCTCCAGCCCAGACCTAACAACACTCAGCCTGGACTGGCATCCTTTCCTGAGCCCCTGTGGGCCTTCCTCAGGAGACAGATCTCCAGCCATAACCAAGGCCGGTTCTGGGGTGCCCTTTCCTCACTGCTCCCTCCCTCCCTTGCTCCTTCCTCAGCCCCAAGCTTTGATTAAGCTGATCTTCCTATTGTCCGGAGTCGGGAAGTCCAGCCCTGGGCTAGCTCAGAAGGACCCAGCGTCCAGCACCCAGGGTCCCCGGGGCCCCCACATCCACCACGTGCACGTGGTCAGACACTATCCTGCCCTCTCAGGCTCCCACGTCTGGCCTCCCTCTCCTCAGAAGCTGAGGCTTAGGCATCCGGGTTGTGGGTTCTGGGGAGGCCCAGGCTGAGCAGAGCAGCACCCCTGGCCTGGAGCCTCCAGAAGCTGGTGTTACTAATGGGGTCTCCTTCAGTGGAAACTGTGTGAACCCCCAGCCCGTGGGTGACCATCTAGCCTAACCTCTGGCTTCTGGCCTTTGACTGAAAGCCAGACCCCCAAATCCCATCCTCTCCCCCTCTGTAGCTGAAGAACCCACCTTCTCCAGAACATGGGGGTAGGTAACAAAGGGGCCCCCCTTTCAGCCCCAACACCTCCATTTATCCCCAGCCACAAAGACTGTTTCCGCATGTGTGTGGACGTTTGTGCGTTTCTGGAGGGACCGCAGAGTCCCTCCCAGCTTCTGCCACCCCTCTGCCCTGCTGGACAGCAGCCCGAGGCCCCCCACCAGCCCGCTCCCACAGAACCCCCTCACCACAGCCTCCACAGCTGCCCTCCTTCCCAGGTTCTAAGGAGCCTGACCTGGAGGAGGCTGGTTGCAGAGACACCCTCAAACAGATCCAAGAGACCTGCTCTGGGGCGCAGAGGAGGGACCCGAGCAGAAAGGATTTCCCAGCGACTTCCCATCGCCGAGAAGGAAAGAGCGTGCCCTAAATCTTGTCCAGGGCAGGTGCCATGTGTTGCGTTATTTCTGCAACTATTTCTCCAGGAAGCCACTTTCTGGTATTTTTTGTGGGGGAGGGGATGAGAAGGAAGAGGGGAGCCGGGGGCAGAGGCGAGGACGGCAGCCGTGCGGGACCTCGGAACTCGCCGCCGGAACCTCACTTCGGAGCATCCCTTTCTGCGAAACCCGTCTGCAGTCCCACAACTTCCATCCGGCTCCGCGCCCCTCCCCTTTCTGCACGCCCGGGGTCCCCACCTCTGGGCGCTTCCCCCTGCCCCACGACCCTTGACCTTGGCCTTGACGACGTGTTGGGGATGGCGGGTCAGGTCCCAGAAGCGGAGCCCCGCCTTCCCCCCGCCGGCAGAGCGCACCCCTCACCCCGCCCGGAGGCCAAGGGAAGCCCGGGCAGGGATG
Organism: Lyroderma lyra; assembly: GCA_004026885.1. Classification (NCBI taxonomy): domain Eukaryota; kingdom Metazoa; phylum Chordata; class Mammalia; order Chiroptera; family Megadermatidae; genus Lyroderma; species Lyroderma lyra. Next base: position 7,122 of record PVJL010012687.1, on the reverse strand, counting down.
CCCCAGCCCCCTCTCCCAGTCCAGACCGGCTCCCTCACGCTGCCCTTGCCGAGGCTACCGCGCTCGCGCCCGAGCACCCGCTCCCCAGCCTCACTGAGACCCAGCAAGCAGCGGCACTTACGGACCGGGAAGGGGGCCGGGGCCCCGCGAGGCAGCGGCGGGGGTGGGGCGGCGGCGGGGATAGCGGCTCCGCGGCCCCCGATCCGGCGCGTTCCCGGGCTCCGGCCCGGCTCCGGCCGCTCTCCAGGCGCCCCTGCCCCGGCGGACGCACGGCCGCGAGCCGCGGGAGGCGGGCCCGGCGGCGGCGGTGCGGGGGATCCTGGCCGTGCGTGGCTTCTCGGGGCTCTGAGCGGCTCCCAGCGCCGCCTTCTCGGGCGGGCACGGCCCGCAGTGACGTCAGCGCGGCTCCCCCCGCCCCTCACCCGGACCAGTGCGGAATGGAGGGGGCGGAGGCAAGCCGTGAGGGGCGTCCAGCCCGGCGCCCCGGCGCTTCCTCCCTCCGCCCGGCTTGCCTCCCAGCTTTTCCCGGGGACTCGCGGCGCCATTCGAGCCCTTCCTTGCCCCCGCACCGCCGGAGCAGCGGGTTGGAAGCCTCGCTGGCAGCGCTAAGCTCAGGGATTCGGGCAGCTTCGGGGAGGATGGAGAGCTCACGGGACGGGCGTCCGCTCTCCGAGCGGAAAGGGGGCGTTTTACCTTCCCCCTGCGCCAGTGTTGGTTAGGCTGAGGGTGTCCACGCGGGACTGGCCGGCTCGGGCCCCCGTGGGAGCTCGGAAGGGATATTTTAGTTCTGGGACACGGGTCCCGTCTGGAGCCCAGGGTGCCTCCCGGGTAGGTCCCGCTTCTCCGCGGCCCACTGCCGCCCCCGCGCCACCGGCCCTGGGCTGCGCACCTGCAAACTCCGCGCCCCGGAGCCGCTGTCCAAATGCTGAACTCGGCCTCCGGGGAGGCTGGCTCCGGACTCCCCGCTCCCCGTCGCTCTGCGTTGCCCGCAGGGGCTGGCGGCGGGGGGTTCTGGGACACACCGCGCAGAGCGCCGGGAAACTTTGATGCTCCACGATGATAGCGGAAGGCTCCAGGGGAGGAGGCGACCGGTCAAGGGAAGGTGGGAGCCGCGAGAGAAGGCAGAGAGCCGCGCGCCTTGGTGGTTGCCTGCCACACCGAGCCACCGCCTTCTCCGCGCGCCCCGCCGCGCGCCCGGGGTCCCCTCCGCCTGTGTGTTTCTCCCGCCGCCACAGAAGCGGAGTCCCTCCGACTGAACTTGTCAGCGGGTCTCACCATCCATCACAAGCCAGCCAGACAGGCCAAGTTCACGAGCAACGCTGTTAACTCCTTGCAAACCGAGCGCCTCCCACAAGATGGAACCGCCTGGCCGGGATCGCTCTCTTCGCGTCCTCTCAGGAGCAGGAGCCGTCAGGGCACTTCTTACTTGTCTTCCCTAAACAAGTTGGGGAAAGGGGGCTAGAAGAGGGATTTGTCTCCCCACCCCCACAACGCATTTCCTGACCATTTTCCTCCCTGACACTTTATTTACATTTTTGGGCTCCACCACCTTTCCGGTTCCTCCCCTTCTGAATGAGTTTGACACCAGTGGAACTGACTGCTTTTTAGAAATATCTCCTCCTCCTCCCATTTTGGGACTGTGCTCTTCGTGGAAAAATGAGAAAGTTCAGAAGACTTATTAAGAGATTAAAAACAACAATTGGCCTGAATTTCTATACCCAGAGGCCTGACTTTAAAAGAAAAAACAACAAAAGAATGTTCTTATTAGAAGAGTCTAGATTGCTGGTTGTGTGGGGGTGGGATGAGCGAGGCGGGTGCACTCGGCCTTTCTGAACTGGCTGGGGAAAGAAAAACCAAACCAAGCTCTGAGAAAGGGATCAGAGATGCGTGCTGTTCGGAGAGATCCTGCTAGAGGACCCCAGAGCCCCCATGGGCTGGAGGGCTACCTTCGGGGACAGAGAGAGCCCGCACACTTGTACAGTCTCCGCTGGGGAGCCAGGGAGGGTCCGGGCACTCCCTCCTCCTCGTCATCCATCGGCGCCACTCTCGCCTGCAAAGCCCAGGACAAGCGTCCCGAACCTGGCCCAGAGCAGAAGCCTTGGGTGAGGGGGAGTGGGGGATCCCTGCACAAGGGCAAAGCTCGGCCCTGCTGGGGAACCCCAGCCATCTCTGGGAGAACTTTCTCAGCCTCTCTCTTCCGTCAGCCCGACGTGGGCCATCTCCCCCCTGCCCCCATTTCCTATTGAATTCCTGGCGTCTGGTAGCTGGCGGCAGCGAGGGCGACCTACCGACTTTCCCCCTGGGCACGTTCTCACCCCCTCCGCCCGCCAGTGCTTTCTTTTCTTCTCCCTGCGCTCTTTTTGAAAGGAGGCACCCAGGCCCAGAACGTGTTCTGCAGTTTAACTACTTCCAAATTCTTTGTTCAGGTCACCCCGGGACTGCATTGTCCGCTATTGAGAGCTCGGGCTGGAGGGCGGTGCGCCTCTGCCCGGCAGGCCTGAATCCATTAGGCCGCCACTCTGGCCCCTGCGGCCCATTGAGGCGCCCGCCAAACCCGGGCGCCAGCAGCCCCCTCTCGTCCTCGCCGCTCTTGCCCACAGCTGCCTTTTGTGGATGCCTCGGGGGTGTCCCAAGACGCGGCAGGTCTGAGCGGGGGTTTTCTGGGTCCCAGCCCGTCTGGAGGGACTGGGCACAGGTGCAGGCCTAGCTGCTCCGTCCCGGTCTGCACGCCCTTGCCCTGTAGTTGGCTACGTGGGCTCTTGGAGGGGCCGGGCAGCTTTGGAGGGGCTGTAGGCAGACCTCAGAAATGGAGGTGGAGGAACAGCCATCATCACACCCCGGCCCCTCCTGCAGACTCCCGGCTGTGCTCCTACAGCCCGCGTTTCGTCTTCCTCTCTTTCCTCGGGGCCCAGACCCCCAGCTTCCAAGCCTCTCGAGTTAAGGGCATGGAAGGAGGCTGCCCAGTTTTGGGGGGATGCACAGCAGAGCGCGCGGGGCCTATTTTGAGCCTGTCCTGCCCCCATGTTGTCTGTCCTGGGGCCAGGCTCCTCAACATGGAGACTTCCCCAGCCAACTGAGAAAAGGACCTAGGTGTGGCTTCCAGGCCCACTGGGGGCCAGGGTTGGTGCCAGGGCTGCCTCACCCAGTGCTGCATCACGACCCAAGGAGATAGAGAGTGTGGGAGCCCCCCGGGGAACTCAGCTCCTGGGCGCCCCCCTGGGATTGACTCCAACCTCATGTGCCAGTTCTCTGCGCCCCAGAGTGCGGCCCTCAGGTCCGGTAGGGAGGCGAATGCTCCTGAGCCCACGGAAGGCCTAGGAGAGACTGAGTGTGAGGCCTGAACCCACAAAAACACATTGAGGGGGGTGGGGGAGGAAGAAGCCTTCCTCGGCCCTCAGGGCTCTCCCAGCTGCTCTGATCATTAAATTGACACGAGACAGATTCACAGGAGAAAACTGAGAAAGTTAATTGTGTGGGTTCTCAGGGGGACCCCACACAACAGGCTCAGAGACAGAAAGGGAAATTGAGGTATACACGACACTCTGAGCTCAGTAAGGCACCTTGGGGCTTCAGAGAGGTGGGGGATGGTGGTGGTTCTCAGAGGTAAGAGAAGATGTTCAGAAACTAGAAGTTTGCCCTGCCCTATGGACAGGTTGTAAAAAGCTATTTCTGGTGATAACTTCTATTACGGGCAAGGCCCCTAGTTCAGATTCTTCTAGAGCAGTTAAGAGAAGGCAGAAGTTTCTCTTGAGCCCTCAGGGTCTCGGGTGCCTTTAGCTCGAGATAATTTACTGGACACAGAAGCAATCTTGGTGACTTTTTCTGAACCCCTAAAGGGGCCAGCGTACCCAGAAGGACTGTCCAGGGAATGGTCAGTGGCTGTTAGGGTATCTTTCCTGGGCTTCCAAAGGTTCTCTTTGTGCCACCCCACCCTGCCTCTCCTACTCGGGGTTTATGGGGTCACTGAGTCCAGGGAGGATATGGACACCCAGACCTAGAGGTCACTCGGGCCTCTGGTCCAGTCCTCCTGCCCAGTTCGAGGATCCTCCATGCCCTTCCAGGGAGCTGATCTCGAAGGAGGAGCAGAAAATGAGCGTGGAAGGGGCAGGGGTCCTCCCCGGCGGGGCCCTGGTGGCAGAAGGGGTATGGATGAGGGTTCAGGGGCGCTGGGTGGTGGGCCACGCAGGCGGGAGGCAGGGCGGGCGGGCGGCCTCCGCTGTCCCGCTCCGGCTCCAGAGGCCTCACGACTCGGACGCCTGGGCCAGGATCGCGGGGCAGCAGGGTGCGGAGACTTCGCCGCACCCACGGCGGCCTAGATAAGGAGCGGAGGCCAGACAGACCACGGTCCCCTGGCTTCTCCGCTGCAGCGCACGCCCTGCCGCCCTGCCACCCGCTTCCCACAGGGTTCCAGACCTCAAGCTGGGGAGGCCGAAGCCCGCGTCCCCCCACACCCGCCCACACCTGGCTGGAGTATGCCAAGGCCCTTGCAGGACACAGGAACTCCTGAGGATCTCCTACCCCCACGCCCTCCTCCTTCCATCCAACCCACCCGCCCGGACGGCGACGGTGAATGGTCCTGACCTCGCCGATCCTTGCCCCAGAGCGCGGCTCCCCGCGCTATCCAATGCCGCCCTCTGGCGGGGGTTCCCGGGAGGTGCAGGCGCTCTCAGGGCTTAGGCGGCAGCCGGCGGGGCGGGAGAGACTTGCGACCCGCAGGGCGACAGCCTGACGTGCGGCGGTCTGCGTAGATAGAGTGGACAGAGATGCAGTAGCCTAACGAGAGCTGGGCACCTCTTCCTCCTCCAGGCTCCTCCCTGCCTCGCAACCTGTACGCAGAGCCCCCGCTCACATGTGGGACCCTCCTACCTACCAGTCAGGACACGCGCACCCACAGCCGTGGGAACAGCAGTGAGTGAAGCAGTCACGCTGCTGGCCTGAATCTCACTTCTCTTCCGCTTGAAACTGCGGCCTCTGTTTTCCTTGCCTCCTTCTGGAAGGTTCTATGTAGACCGAAGTCGATGGGGCAGGCTCAGGACCTTCTCCAGGGTTCTTGCAGCCAGGCAAGCTGGGCCCCTTGTCCCCATGGCATTGTCAGTCTGCTCCCAGCTTCTCTCTCCCCACCTCAGCAGCTTCCCTTTCAGCTGGGGTCCCTCTCATACCTGCAGGACCCGGGATGAGTGGGAGATGGGCAAGAGGAAGTGACAGGATGCACAGGCAAGGCCTGAGATTTGCAGAGTGCAGATTTCCCCCAGGCTCGCACCTCCAGTGGCAGGACCATACCTGCTGGCCCAAGCTTGGTGTTCTGCTTTCGAAATGATCAGATGTTTTGATGGATTCTTGACATTCATTCCACAAATATATGCTGAGCTCCTAGTAAATGTCAGGCACTTCCCCGGGGCCAAACCGAGAAAGGGTAAGTAACTTGCTGAAAGTCACACAGCTGGAATTGCTGGAGGCAGGACTCAGCCACAGATGTGTGCCACCCGACCCCCATCTCGCCTCGCTCACCTGAAGGATTTCGAGGTCTCCTAATTGGGGCTCTGCTTGAGAACGCAGCCCCCTCCAGTATGCCATCCACACTTCTGGGTGAGGATCTTTCTAAAATGCCAGTCTGATCATGTCTCCTCCCTGCTTAAAATCCTTCCGTGGGCTTCTACCAGTCCCGGGAGAAAAGCCAGAGTTCCTCAGAGGCATACAGGCTCCCCCTGAACCCAGCACCCCCATCATCCCAGTCCTCTTTTGTTTCTCCAAGGCCCAGACTCACTCCCTGCCTTTGTGGGCAGCTAAAGCTCCTCTACTTGGAATGCTCTTCTCTCATCAGTATCTAAGATTTTGGGTGAACGTCGCCTCCTCCATGAGACCTTCTGACCCAGACATACCTGCTGTGACCTCCTTCTTCAGCCGAAAGACCAGATGGGCCTAAGTGGCCACGTTTGTATCTCTTAGCATCCTCTGCTCCCCTGACACCCACTGACTGAATCAGGCATGGGAGAGGTATGGCGGTATCAGGGCTCAGTGTCACTGTGCTGCCTTCCGCAGCCCTGGTTGGGGGTTGGGAGGCTTCTTTCTGCATCTGAGGGAGGCAAGAGGGGCAGGCCAGGGAGGGGGTAGCTTTCCTACCTCCGCAGCCCACTTCTGAAAAATCCCGTCGTCAGTGTCTCAGGACAGTTCACGGTGTCCTAGCACACGGAGCGCTTGGAAGGTGGGGACTGAGTTCTGTCCCTAATCAGCTATGTGACCTCAGGTCCCTCTCAGATTTCTCTGAGCCTCGCTTCCCTCACTCGCGCGGCTGGGCTTCCGGGCTCTCCTGATTCTCGTGGGCCTCGTTCCGCGTGCTACTGTACATTTTATCACCCACGGGGCAGCGAGCACCCAGCTGTTGAGGCACCTGGGACCACAGGAGGTGGGTGCAGAGACCACCACAAAGACTGGACGGCACACTCTGGCTGCTCCCCAGGCCGGAGGGAGCATTATTATCAGTGGGCACATTCGGGTCCAACAAAAGGCACTGTTTTTACCAATCCGAATTGCCCGGGATGAGGACAGGCCGCACGGAGGCTGGCGAGGGAGGAGGGTCCCCTTCCGCTGTGGACTCCTGCCATTCCCGTGTATCAGCTGATTTAAAATCAGGGTTTCTGCATGGAATGCTCTTCCTCCCCACTCTGCTCCAACCATGTGAGGGGACGCGCGGCTGGAACATTTTAGAGATGTGCCGCCCCTTCCCCGACACGTAGGCGAGCAGTTTCACATGGGACATGCTGAAAGTGGTACGTGGGAACTGCTACTTTCGCAGACACGGGCGTTCCTAGGATTCAATGTGGAGTGCTAATCCGCACATTTCCAACTGTCAGAGTTCTTACTTCCTAAAAGGAATGAACGAACAAAATAAAACCGAACGTTTAACCTCCGACCGCGGCAGGACTCGAACCTGCAATCTTCTGATCCGAAGTCAGACGCCTTATCCATTAGGCCACGCGGCCGCCTGACGGGTTTCTTCTTTTATAGAATCTAAAGTCTTATTACCGCCCACTGGCTTGCCTGGGACCGATCCACCTTCTTCCTGAGCAGGGGAAGTTGGACCTTAGTTCTGCAAGGAGAGCCCGTCCGGAAGTCCCCTTCTCC